>JAODAL010000880.1:0-264391 GCA_025379985.1 Phyllomedusa bahiana
CACACACGCCGCCAGGGACTCAATCCGCAGTGCCAGACTACCCCCTGCTTAAGCCAGTACATGTCCGGGCCCTTCTGAAGTTTGCTAGAGAGTATTTGGATGATCCAGAAGAGTATTGGGAGACTCTCATATGGTCAGATGAAACCACAGTAGAACTGTTTGGTAGAAACACCACTTGTCGTGTTTGGAGGAGAGAGAATGCTGAGTTGCATCCAAAGAACACCATTAGTGATGAGCGATTGTGTCAACTATAATTATCGGATCGATAGTCGATATCGGCAATTATCATGCCGAAATCCGATAATAGATAATCGCTGATGACCATTAAAGTGTAGGGAGAGGAACAACAGCTTCATTCTTGCACCCAAACAGGGGAGGAGAAGCTGGAATTAACAACCACAACAGTAAACTGGATACGTGCTACATCTTAGGCAACACAATTAGGCAACAAGATTCACAGAAAAAAGTCACAGGCTATTCACTACCCCTGTTCTGTACCACAGCATGACCCTTAAACTGCATGAACCACAAATTAAAAAGTGCCAGAAGGCAGTATTATTTGAACCATCATTTTAGTTGAACTGGACATTGACTATCCCTGTCCTGGAACGCAGCATGACCCTCAAACCTGCATGACCCACAGATTAAAAAGTGCCGGAAGAAAGTAGCCCTTTAAAACCACCATTTTCGTGAACTGGACATTGGCTATCCCTGTCCCTGGACCGCAGCATGACTTTTTAAACCTGTCTGACCCACAGATTAAAAAGTGCCGGAAAAAGGTGTGTTTGAACCACCATTTTAGTTGAACTGGACATTGACTATCCCTGTCCTGGACCGCACCATGCCCCCAAAAATTCAAAACATGACCCTTCGGCCAATGTTGACAATTGTGAAGAACAAATGTCTGTTAGAAACCACATTTTTTACAATAGGACCTGTAGTATAGCTGTATTTCACAGCACCATGCCCCCAAAAATTCAAAACATACCCTTGGGGCCAATTTTTAACAATTGTGAAGAACAAATGTCTGTTAGAAACCACATTTTTTATAATAGCTCCTGTAGTATAGCTGTATTTCACAGGAACATGACCCAAAAAATTATAAAAATGTCTTCTCAGCCACTGTTAAAAATTGTGAGGTAGAAATGCCACTTAGAACCCACATTTCTGTTCCAAAGGACCTTCATTATAGCTGTATCTCAAAGCACCATGACCCTAAAACCATTGACAGTGCTTAAAATTTTCATGAAGGAGTAAATGGAATACGTTTTTTTAATGAAACCGTGTACAATTGGTGTCTTTTACAGTCTCCTAACCACACAAGCAGCAAAATGACCTTTTGGGCACTGAGAATAAAAATTGCAGTAAGAAGTGATCATTTTAAAAAAAAAATATCAAGTGGACCATTTCTTTTGGAAGAGGAATCGGAAGTATACCGGCTACTAATCGGTGACCTCGGCACTTGAGGCCACAACATCATCAGATATCCACGCTTGATTCATCTTGATGAAAGTCAAACGATCCACATTATCAGTGGAAAGCCAGATGTGTTTGTCTGTAATGACTGATCCAGCTGTGCTGAAGGTCCGCTAAGATATGACGCTGGCTGCTGGGCAGGACAACACCTCTATGGCGTGGCGAGCGAGCTCGGCCATTCATCCATTTTGGATACCCAGAAGTCGATTCGGTCCGGAACATATCCAAAAACATCGGTGTTGAGACGCAGATAGTCATGCACCATGATCTTAAGCCGGTCTCTGTGTATTGTATGTGTGCCCTGCATTACATGCATTGGTGAGGTGGTAAATAAGGATTGCCAGAGGTCACCCATTAGGCTTCTGCCACAATGCCTGCTGCTGCTGCGGCTACTTGGCACTCTACTGCTTTCACGTTGCTGACGTTGTTCCACCGTGACATTTGAAGAACGTGAAGCAGACAAAACAGATGCCTTCAGTTGATCAATCAGCATGGTCTCCAATTCCTGCATTTTACTCTCTCTTTGGGTGGGAGGAAGGAAAATGCTAAGTTTTGCTTTGTACCGGTGATCGAGGAGAGTAGCCACCCAGTAACTGTTGTTCATTTTGATGGCCTTAATGCGAGGATCATGTTGGAGGAAATGGAGCATCCAAGCACTCATGTGAGAGATGGAGCCTTGATTTCCCAAGCCTCTGGGTCAAGGGGCACTAGCAAACTGATCTTCCTCATCTTCCTCCTCCGCCTCAAATCCGTGCCAACCTCTTTCCAAGGCAGGGACATCGGTAACGTCGGTGTCCAGGAATACCTCCTCCTCCTCCTCTGCTTCCTCTGCCTCAGCTTCAACACAGCCCTGACTTGCCTCAGATGCTGTACCCTGAGAGCTGAGGCGCCGCCTTGCACCAGCCCTGGACCCCGAACCACTGCCTAATGAAGACCGATAAAGTTGTGAAACTGTCGGGCCTTCTGGATTCGACGGAGACAAAGGCTCTGTGTCTTCATCTGTGTCCGTCTCCTCCTCAGTCGCTGGTGGAACCTGCTGTTTCAGAGTGTCCAACGATTGTTCCAGAACTGAGATCACCACAATGCTCATGCTGACAAGGGTATTGTCCGCACTGACCATTTGGTGGCTTCTTCAAAACTGGCAAGGATGGTGCAGAGCTCTTTCACCTGCCTCCACTCTTGGTGGCTCAACACCCCGAGGTCCGCACCGCTGCTTGTCAGGCCATGTGTCACTTCTAGAGATGGGCGAATTTCTCAAACATTCGATTCGGTCACTTCGCCGAATTTCCCAACAAAATTAATTTCGGTCCGAATTACTTCGGGACGAATCACGTTAAAAAACAGCTATTTCCAGGCTGCACAGAGCCTGCAGGGTGCTGTAGAACGTTGTGCCATGCTTAAATATGCAGAGGGAGCTTGATTTGGTCTTCATACAATGTTGTGTTTTAGTATGATATGCACTATAAAAGTGCATGCCGCTCTTAGAATCGCTTCACTATAAAATTCCCTGGGCACTTAAGAGGGCAAAACTGACCAAAAAACTGAAGGGGGAATTTAGCCTGATAAAGTCATGGCAGCGACAGCTGGAAAAAAACAAGCTGAGGGCTCAGGTGGCAACATCAGTGACAGAGTGTTGAGGTGACGGCGGCAGCCACAGCAGCATGAGGTCAGAGAGTGGCACAATGACATTCTGGAGGTGGCAAAAACAGGAGTAGGCCACAGAGTGGCACAATGACACAGTGTGTAGGTCACGGCAGCAGCCACAGCAGCAGCATGAGGTCAGCCAGTCACACAATGACATTCTGGAGGTGGCAAAAACAGGAGTAGGCCACAGAGTGGCACAATGACAGAGAGTGGAGGTGACGGTGGCAGCAGCATGAGGTCAGACAGTGGCACAATGACATTCTGGAGGTGGCAAAAAAAGGAATAGGCCACAGAGTGGCACAATGACACAGTGTGTAGGTTACGGCAGCAGCCACAGCAGCAGCATGAGGTCAGACAGTGGCACAATGACATTCTGGAGGTGGCAAAAACAGGAGTAGGCCACAGAGTGGCACAATGACAGAGAGTGGAGGTGACGGTGGCAGCAGCATGAGGTCAGACAGTGGCACAATGACATTCTGGAGGTGGCAAAACAGGAGTAGGCCACAGAGTGGTACAATGACACAGTGTGGAGTTGACAGCATCAACAGCAGCAGCAGCATGAGGTCAGACAGTGGCACAATGACATTCTGGAGGTGGCAAAACAGTAGTAGGCCACAGAGTGGCACAATGACAGAGAGTGGAGGTGACGGCAGGAGCAACAGCATGAGGTCAGAGAGTGGCACAATGACAGGGTGTGGAGGTGACTGCAGCAGCAACAACAGCCGCAGCATCAGCATGAGGTCAGAGAGTGGCACAATGACACAGTGTGGATGTCACGGCACCAGCAACAGCAGCAGCAGCATGAGGTCAGAGAGTGGCATAATGACAGAGTGTGGAGGTGGATGGCAATACCAGTCCCTGGTAAAAATGGTAGTAGGCTGATGCAGTGTCGGACTGGGGGATCTGGGGCCCACAGGGGAGTTGATCTTGGGGGGCCCACCCTACTGTACATGAAAATATTACCTGCCTCTCGGACATAATGCGCCCATTTTACCACATAATACAGTGTGCAAAACAGAACTGTATTGTGTAGTTCAATAGCAAGTTAGTCACACATTTGTCAGTCTAACATATCATAGACACAGGGCTAAGTAGCTCCATCCACATCCCCCACCAGCCCACATACAATATCCCCCTCCATGTTTCCCTTGGGGCACACACCTCACCCCTTTTTAAAATAACACCCCGCAAGAAAATAAAAGTGTAAAATCCCCTCCCAGGGTCAGGTGTTCCCTCACTCTTACAATCAGGGGCACATGTAAAGCTGGGCCCAACCAAAACCCCATATAACCCTACAACACCACCTATGGAGACCACATAGAAGGGGCCCGGACCAGCTCAGGTATAACCTACAACACCCCAAAAGAGAAACCCCATAGAGGTCAGACACAGCTCAGGGATAACCTAAAAACACCGCCATTAAGACCACCTAGTGGTTTAGACACCAGCTCAGGTATAACCTAAACCCCAAAAAACCGCCCCCAAAAATAAAAAAAAGGACCACATGTGGTCAGGGCACCAGCTTTAGATTTTAAAACCCCAACAACCCCCATAAGAGCTTTCATAGAGTCCCAAAACCACCAGGTAAAAACCACAACACCCCTAAATAGAGAAAAACCCTAGGGGGTCAAACACCCCCTCAGGTCACCCTCACATTACACTATAAAAAAAACCCCTGAAAAACAGGGACCACCGGGGATGTCTTTTATCGCTTTCATTTTCATGAGTTTTTTCCCTTTTCCCCTTTTTTTTCTGCACCCTTTCCCCACCCCCCATGATACTTTTTCCCGGGGCCCCCACCTTTTCCCGCAGAAATTTAAAACAAAAATATCTTAGAATCCTCCAAAATTTTTCCCGCATTTTTCTTTTTCCCCCATTTCCCACCTCGGGGGAAAATTCCCAGGGGGGGAGAGCGGGGAAAAACCCATAAAAATTAGAGGCCCAGTATCCCAAGGGGGGTTTGGGGGGTGGGGGGAGAAATAAAACCCCCTGGAGATAAGCTACAACTAAGGCTCTGCCCCTTAAAGGGGAACCATTAAGGGTACCCCAAAACCCCCAGGTAGGTTTTCCCCTTTTTTGGGCAATGGAACTAGATAGGCCCCTTTAAAAAATTTAAAACCCCCCTGGGAAAAAGGTGGTTTTGGCCCGGAAAGGGGAGGTTTTGGGGGGTTTAAAAAACCTTAAAAAAAACGGGGGGGTGGGGGAAAAAGCCCAAAAAGGGGATAAACAGGCCCCTTAGGCAAAGTTTGAAAGAGGGTACAAGTTGGTGGTGGAAAAAAAAGTTTGTAAAACGGTTAAAAGGGGGGGGGGTTGGGGGGAACCCCCTTAAATTTTAAAAAAAAAGGTTTATTCTTTTTTTCCCCCAAGGGTTTTTTAAAAAACTGTTTTTGGGGGA
This sequence comes from Phyllomedusa bahiana, assembly GCA_025379985.1. Classification (NCBI taxonomy): domain Eukaryota; kingdom Metazoa; phylum Chordata; class Amphibia; order Anura; family Hylidae; genus Phyllomedusa; species Phyllomedusa bahiana. The sequence goes on from JAODAL010000880.1 coordinate 5,516, forward strand.
GGGAAAAGGGGGGTTTTTAAAAAAGGTTTAAGCAGTTAAGGGCCCCCTTTTGGGAGTATCCCGGCAGTTTTTGGGCCTTCCCTTTAGGGTTTTTTTTAAAGGGATTTAGGGAAAACCCCCTTTAGGTAGTATACAGAACCCGGGAAAAAGGGGGTCTTTTTTTTTAGGTATAAAACACCATTATGGGTCTCCTTTAGGGTAAATAAAAACAGACAGTTAGGTCCCTTTCCTTGGGGAGTTTACGACAGTAAAGGGGGTTTTCCCCTTTTTTTGGGACTAAACGGCAGGTTTGGGGCCCCCTTTAGGTACAAACAGGCAGTTTAGGGGGCCCCCTTTAGGTTTTATATAAAAGTTGGGGTTTTTTTTTTGGTAGTATACGGCAGTTTGGGGGGGATTTTTTAATTTGTAAAACAGGCAGTTAGGGGGCCCCTTTTTGGGGGGAAAAAAGGTAGTAAGGGGGCCCCCTTTTGCTGCGTACAGGATGGGCACCCCCCCCCCCCCTTTTGCTACTGTGGAGGGAAATCAGGGCCCCCTTTAGTATTTAGGTAGTCAGGGGGCCCCCTTTTGGCAAACCAGGGCCCCCCTTTTAATTTGTCAGGGGGCCCCCCTTTTTTAAATTTTTAGCCAGGGCCCCCTTTGTATTAGGCCCGGGCCCCCTTTTTTTTTAGCCAGGGCCCCCCTTTAAAATTTGCCAAGGGCCCCCCTTTTTGGGTTAACCAGGGCCCCCAGCCTGTAGAGCCGGGCCCCCTTAGTAAAAAATCAGCCCCCTTATTAGTTTGCCAGGGGCCCCCCTTTTAAAATTTGCCAGGCCCCCTTAGTAGTACCCTGGGGCCCCCCTTTGTAGTTAAACCAGGGGCCCCCCTTGGGGTTTTCCAGGGCCCCCTTAGTATTAGACCCGGGCCCCCTTAATAGTAAAAACCCGGCCCCCCTTTATATTAAACCAGGGCCCCCTTTTTTAGAGCCCGGGGGCCCCCTTTTTTATTTGCCAGGGGGCCCCCTTTATAAATTTGGGCCCGGGGCCCCCTTAGTAGTAGCCCGGGCCCCCTTTAAATTAGTCATGGGCCCCCTTTAAAATAGTCAGGGCCCCCTTTTTAGTAGCCAGGGCCCCCTTTGTATTAGCCAGGACCCCACTTTGTATTAGCCAGGGCCCCCCCTTTTCATTTGCAAGGGCCCCCTTGTATTAGCCAGGGGGGGCCCCCTTTTTTAGCCAGGGGGGCCCCCCTTTTTATTAGCCAGGGCCCCCCCTTTTTTTTTAGCCAGGGGCCCCCTTTTTATTACCCAGGGCCCCCGGGGCCCCCCCTGGGGGAAAATGGGGGGCCCCCCCCCCCTTTTTATTACCAGGGGCCCCCCCAATAGTAGCCAGGGCCCCCCTTGGGAGTATCCCGGGGCCCCCTTTATAAGCCAGGGCCCCCTTAGTAAATAGCCAGGCCCCCCTTTATAGTCAGGGCCCAATTTGGGTTAAATAGCCGGGGCCCCCTTTTTATTTCCGGGCCCCCCTTTTTTTTTTTTTTTTTTTTTTTTTTTTTTTTTTAGTTTCAAAAAAAAAAAAAAGGGGTTTTTTTTTTAGGTTTTTTTTTTTTTTTTTTTTTGGGTTTTTTTTTTTTTTTTTTAGTAGCCAAAAAAAAAAGGGGGTTTTTTTTTTAAAAAAAAGGGTTTTTTTAAAAAAAAAAATTTTTTTTTTAAAACCAGGGGCCCCCCTTTGTAGACCAGAGCCCCCTTTATTGTCCCGGGCCCCCTTAGGAGTCAGGGCCCCCGTGGTAGATTTAAAAAAATTCAGAAAAAAAAAAAACAAAAACAAAACAAAAACCACTTTTCCCGGCTCCTGGGTCCCCGCCGCCCCCCGAGCTGGCCCCCCGGCCTAATTTCCTTCAACCCTTCCCCGGAGAAACAGCGGAGCCCACGCGGGGCGCCTTTCCCCCCGGCCCCCCGGGTGACAAACTCCCCAAAACTACGGGAAATCGGGGAAAAATTAAAAATTTCCCCCGGCTACCGGGCCCCGGTTTTCCCGGGCTTTGGGACTGGGGCTGGGAAAACGGCAGCAGATGTGGGGGGGCATCAGGCGGGTGCGGCATCAGAATAGTGGGTGGGCAGGTAGTTTAAACCCCAGACTCATTTCTAAAATTTTGGTGAGGCTATGGTGATTAGCTGACGCCTAAGGATTGGTTGTGAAATCCGGCCCTTTTCCACCCTGATTTATCTTGACAAAGTCGTCTTCCACATTTCGGGGTTGCTCCAGGTCTGCTGTTTGCGCTGGGCTCCCCTCCCCCAGGGGGGGTGAAGGAAGCGCTCATCATGACTCCAATTTAGGTTGCTGCGAGGAGTGGTACTGCTCCAAAGCCCCCACCTTCCCCCAAAACCCGGGGTAGTAGTACGGAGCGCTGAAGAACCCCCCCGGTCAGCCCTTTTCAGGGGGGGAATGCCGCATAGGCAGCGGCCAAATGACTTACGGAGGATTTCCCTAAATTTTTGTTTTGCCCTCCCCCCACAGCGGGGAAAAAGGCCCCTTTTCCCCGGAAACGGGGTCAAATGGGTGGGGCCAAATCATCCCCTGCCGGTTGCTGACTTTTGGGGCTTCCTAGCCGGGCAATTCACATCTGCGGGCCATTTCCCAAAAGGGGACCCCCGGGGGCTCCTCCTCCATTCCCCGTATACTGCCACGTGCTTCGGGTCATCTGCCCGTCTTCCTCTTCCTCTACCTCCCCACTCTCCGTCTCTCTTTGTAAACCCGGTGAAAATCATCATTTCCCCAGAAAAGCTTCCCCTCCAACCCCCTCCTCCCTCCATTTCAGCCCCCAAACCGGCTCCTGTGCCCGGAGTGTCGCTCCCCACCCCCTGAGGGGGGATTTTAAGATCTTTTTGGGACTGGATTGGTCTTATTCTTCCGTAGTCTGGGACTGACATATAACTCGCCCCAAATGGCCTAAAACAAACGGCAGGGTCACCATGAGGGCCCCACTGGTGACATCAAATTTTCACGGGGGAGTACCCCCTTCCGCTGGATACAAAAAAAATTAATGGCCTTTTCCTGTTCATACGGGGTAACATTGCAGGCGGGAAATTCCCAAAAGGGGGGAAACATCGCTTGCAGAGTGTTTTGGGGAGTCTGTTTGCCGCTGAAATTCCCAGGAGGGTTTTCCCCGGCTTTTTAGGAATGGGAAGGCATGCACATTTTCCTCCCCCATTTTCAAAAATCTTCTGAAATGGGAGGAAGATTCAAAACCCTTTTTTCACAACCAGTTTGCCTTCCATGAGGGCGCATAGCCCTCCCTCCTTGGTGCGCGCGGACACCATGTTACCCCATTTCCGTCCCCCGGGGGTTTTGTTTTTTGCCGTTTGGGGGGGGGAAACCCCAACATCGATTTTTGCTGCATGTGTGGACATTCCTCCCCTGTGGACTTCTTTCCCCGAGGAAAGCCAGGTGAGAACTGCGTGACACCGCTGTCCCCTACACAGGGTGGTATGATGGAGCATACTTTGGGGGCTGAGTGTGGGGGGTGGAGGAGGGGGAGGCGGACTTGGCGCGACCCCCAGTTTGACAACGGGGGAGAAAGGGGGCGTCTCTGCCCAAGTTGGGGTGTGCTTGGGCAGGAAGCACATTCACCCAAGGGCCGAAAAGGACAGTACGGCCCCTGACCGTTGTTACACCCAGAAACCCGGGGGCCGTGACCTTGGAGCAAACCGATAACTCAAGGACTGGCCCACCTTTGTTCTACATATTTAGAAGGGGCTGGGACTGCCTTTTTTTGGGAAAAAAAATTTCGGCTTGGGCTCCCATTTCGGCTCACACAACCATTGTTCTTGAACGGGCGATCCACCCTTTTGGGGGGAAGGAGGGACTGCAGCTTCTGCACCCTTAGGTGGGTTTGGGGCATCTGTTGCTCTTTTTAATCGCCTCGGGAAAAAGACTGTGGCGCCTGAGTAGCGAGGGGCAGGAGCATCTGGACCGGAGATGAGTCAAAGAGAAAAAAGCTCCCTCTCAGAGGGGGTGAGCCTTATGGGTGCAATGGCATGCGTGCCACTGGGCGCTGCTGCTGCTGTTGCGGGGGCGGGAGGGTGGGCCACCAATTGAGCCCGTTTTCCCCAGGCCACCGGGGGAATGTTTTACGGGCCCAATTGTTGGGTTTTTTTTACGCCCCCCCGGGGCCCCCGGTTTGGGGTTTCCAGACGTTTTAGCTCCCCCGCCCCGCTTCACCCCCCTTATTTTGGCCTAACGGGGGGGGCTACCCATATTTCCCCCATAGGGTTTTTGGCTCGCCACGGTGTGGGGTTAGCCCCCCCAAAGAACCCCGCCCCCCCCCAAACAGGCCCCCGGAGTAGCCCCCTTTTGGATTTTAACCCCCCCAACCCGCCCTGCAAAAAAATGGGAATTGGACTTCCCCCGGGGCCGGGCCCCCTTTTTTCCCCCTTTTGGGGTGGGCCCCCCTGGCCGGGTAAACCTTTTCGGGGGGGGACCCCCCCGGCGAAAAGGGGGGGGTTTGGGGGGTTTTTGGCTCCCGAAAACCTCAAAACTTTGGGGGTGCCCCCCCCCTTTGGGGGGGTTCCTACAGGGCCCCCCCCTATTTTTTTTCTAAAAATGGGGGGGAAACGACCACTGGTTTACAAAAATGAAAACTGTTTAAAAATTTTTAAAAATACACCCCTGTGTTTGACTCCAATGAACCCCAAACAAGCTTTGGGTAACCCTTGGATATAAATTTCCCTCCACAAATGGCCCGGGGAAAAAAATTTTCTTCTATGGCCTTAAAAAAACTGTATTTTAATGAATTAAAAGCACAAACAGGCTTAATTAACCTTGGAAGAATTATCTACAGGGAAATTTCTTCTTTTGGGGGTGAAAAAAAACGTTTTTTTTTTACTAAGTACAAGCAGAAAAAAACTTATTAACCTTGGATGTAAATTGCGCAAAAGAATTGAGCAACCAAAAATTACCAGCTTTGTAGCGTGTTAAAATGGCGTGTATTTTTACGGTAAACAAAAACAAAAAAAACTTGTAATTAACCTTCGTTATGAATTATGCTACAGGTAAAATGCCCTTTTTGCGGTGAAAAAAAAGGGTTTCTTTTAGTGACCACAACGGCAGAACAACACTTAAATTAACCCTGGTGTAAATTGCGCAAAGAATTGAGAAACCCAAAAAAAAAAAATTACCAGTTTTGGGTAGCGTTGTTAAATGGCGTGTATTTTATGGTAACAACAACAAAAACTTGTATTAACCTTCAGTTAGAATTGTACAGTAAATGTCCTTTTTGGCGGTGAAAAAAAGCTTTTAGTGACCACAGAACAAGTTTAAATTTAAACCCCCGGGATGAAAATTTGCGCAAAAGAAATGAGCACAAAAATGAAGGGGTATTTGGATGAAAACGCTTTTCTCTTAATGATACAAAGGAACGGCTTAGATACCCTTGGAATTCAATGGCTGTGAGCGTAGCATTAACATGTTATGCAGCGCATTGGACGCACATGGACTTCAGTTCCAATACCCCACAAAATCAGAATTAGAACTAAGAGAAGCAGTCTCTGAGACAAACTGTGGCACCCCCCAAAAGCGCTGTTATAAAATGAGTTCTTTAGTAAGAGATATCATAAGCAGCAGTGGCAGCACCTTCCCTAATCAGTACAGTGAGAGCGGTATGAGCTCCCAGCGTCGCGCCCGGACTTATATAGTGCGGTGACGTCACAGAACCCGCCTCTCTAATTGGCTTCATCTCTGCACATGTCATGTAGGCTATGCCCTTCTTCCTCCAGATTTTCTTTGGGCCCATGTAAGGGCATGTGCTCGCAGCCTTTTTATCAATGAAAAGCACACTTCGTTCACGCCGAAGTCCCCCAACTTCAACTTCATTCAGAACCGAAGTTTTCCTGAAATTCTAAACGAATTCCACTTCATTAGAATCAATTCGCCCATCTCTAGTCACTTCGTACTACGTAATGGCATTGTGCTACTGCCACAAGTGCTGGAGCATGTGGAGGGTGGAATTCCAGCGTGTTGCCACATCAACAATGAGACGGTTGACGGGAAGGCTGAGCTGACGCTGTAACGCAGCCAGCCGGGACGAAGCAGGGTGCGAACGGCGGAAGTGTGAGCTCAGACCTCGAGCCTTCCTCAGCAGGCAGTCCAGACCCGGGTAGTGCTTTGGAAAATTTCTGGACACTGAGTTTCAGGACGTGTGCCAGGCAAGGGGTGTGCTCCCCGCCCTACCGATTCTTAAGGGCGGCCAGCGATTTCGACCCCTTATCGCACACCACCTTGCCTGGCACAAAGGGTTCTGTCCCCCAGCCAGCTTCTTTCTCGTTGCGAAGAGCCGTCCACAGCTCCTGACCTGTGTGTTGAAAGGTCTCCAAGACAGAATTAATTTCAACACGGCCTGGTTTCTATGGGCACATGATGCTACCAGTGGCCTGGGGGAAAGAACCCTGAAACCTTCCCTGGTTTTGGGAAGGCGTGGGGCCGACCCTTTGGGAGAGCCACCGTTCCCCCAGAGACTTTAGCGGCTTACCTTGTTTTCTAGCCCTTGTTCTTTGGGTCAGTGGATTTTGGGCCGAACGAGCAGACAATGGCTTGGATTTTAGTTTTAAAGTGGCGGGCCCAAGGGCGGGGACGGTTTTTTTTTCGGGAAAAGGGAAAATGCCTGCTGGGGGCATCAGGTATTGGGGGCAGGAAAGGGGGCCATGGGTGGGGGAAAACCCCATCTGTGTCCCCCCGGGACGGAAGGGCAAACTTTTCCCGGGGGTTTAAAAAGCGGGCAAATGCCAATTCCCAAGGGCTTTTTGGTTTTTTTGGGGGGGTGTTTGGGTTAAAGTGTTTTCTTCTCCCTCCCAAACCTGGTAGACAGAGCGGGCGGGCTTAAACTGGGCCGCTTTTGGGGGTTTTGCAGGTCAAAAACGGGTGGGAAGGAGAAGGGGGGGGGGGAGGGGTTCTGGTGAGGGTTTGGGGGTTTCTCGGGAGGGTGGGGGCTGAATTTGGAGGTGACCCTTTGGCTCTTTGACGGGGGAGAGACATGGGCAGCTGAGGAACGTTTGGGTCGTGTGGGGGAGGAGGAGGCGGGGCCCAGAGGGTGTGCGGGGTTTTTGGGAAAACCCCGGGGGTTTCCGTGTTTCCAAGGGGTGGCGGGAATAAATTTCAGCGGACTTGGGGCGACTCCCCTCTCCCTTTTTAGGGGGTTGGGGCCCCTGTATTTGACCTCCCCCTTTCGTCTTTTCCCCCCGGTCCTTTGAGGGGAAGCGCTTGAAAGCAAATTCTGTAAAAAAATTTCCCACGGGGGATCCCAATGTTCATTCATCATAAAACCAGGTGACTTCCCCGCCCTTGACATTCACATCCTGGGGGTTGCGGGCTACAAGAAACCCGGGCCCATTGCAAGGCTTTTTTCCGACCCCCCGGGAATTTTTGGCCGATTAAAACCGGGTTTTCCTTTCTCCTCCTTAAGGGCATCGCGATTGGGGGTCAGAGCAGACAATCACCTCTTTGGGGCTTTTGATCTTTGGGGCCGTGACTGGGAGGACGGGGGAGGTAAGACTGTGGAAAGCGGGGTTGCTTTAAACCCAACTGAAAAAACAGTTTGGCGCGTTTTCTTTTTACTGAGATTCACGGGGGCACCGACCCAAAAAAGACAGGCCTGCGGTCCTGAAAACCGGACCCGCTGGCTTGCGTGTTGCGCCAGGGGTTGGAAAGGGGAACATCTTCTTCGTCCCTCTACCTCCCATGTCCTACCCCCCCTCTTTGCTCGCTTACCACCTGCATTTCACTCCATTTTCAGAAATTTAAAAATGTAAAAGGTATGGAAGATTTTTTGACGTCTGTTATTGAAAGCGGCAAAAAAAACAGCTATTCTTATCCCCCCAAATTTTCCCAAAACAGCAACTGGGGTTTAAAAAAACAGTTTTGTTTCTTTTCAAATATATGTAAAAATGCGGTCTTGTGGAAAAAACCCGAAAAACCAAAAATTTCAACGGTGTTCTTACTTCGTCTCTGAGATTTACAATTTGGCCCAGCAGGATTTGGAAAATGATAGTTTTTCAAAAAAACTATGTACAAATGCTACTTTTTATCGCCCAATTTTGAGACAATTTGAGTGAAATAAAATTTTATTGGAAAAGTTATATGGATTACATATGGGGGTTTTTTCCCACCCCCGACAACTGGCGGCAGTTACTATGAAAAAATGGGGTAAAAAAAAAAAAGGGGCGAAACAAGGGGTTGGCAGGGATTAGTTTCCAAAATGAGAAGCAATGGTGAAATAGAAGTTTTAAAAAGTTAATGGTTTTAAATATGGCGGCCTTCGACACCACTGGCTTAAAGGTGCAATTTTTTAGGAAAATTGTGTTTAACCCAAAATTTTTATGGTAAAACCCTGAGCTTTTTGCCCCAAAAACAGACACACGGACGGCAATAAGAGTTTTTTTAAATATTATATGGATTAATATGGCAGGTTCGCACCTTTTGACAACGGCACAATTTACTGGGAAAAATAGTAAAACCACAATTGCGAAAAACTGAGCTTTTTTCCCACCAAACAGTTGCCAGACTGCAATAAGAGTATTTAAATATTATATGGATTAATAGGCGCCTTCGCACCACTGCAAACAGGCTTTAATTTACTATAAAATTTATGTAAACACAAATAAAAGTCCCAAAATGAGCTTTTGCGCCAAACAGAGGCACGGACTAAATAAGATTTAATTTAAATATTATATGGATTAATTGGCAGCCTTGAAACCTGACTAAAGCGTAATTTATATCAAATTTTTTTAAAACCCAAAATTTATGCGTAAAAAATGAGCCCCTTTGCGCCAAAAAGAGGCACCGCTGAAATTTAAGAGTATTTAAATTTTTATGTGGATTAATATGACACCCCCCCTTCGCCCCCAAACTGACAACGGGTTTAAAATTTACTGGGAAAATATTTTTAACAAAATATGCTTTAACTTGAGCTTCTTTGTCCCAAAAACGACGACGGACTCCCAATAAGAGTTTTTTTAAATTTTAAAATGGTTTTAATATGGCAGCCTTCGCCCCACTGACAAAAAAGCGCTTTATAAAAAATAGTAAAAAACCCCAATATGGAAACAATGAGCTCTTTGCCCCAAAACCCGGGCAGGGACTTCAATAAGAGTTTTTAAATATTATAGGGTTTAATATGGCAGCCTTCGCACCACTGAAAAACAGGCTAATTTACTTTCAAATTTTTGGAAAAACCAATATGCGTCCCAAATGAGCTTTTTGCGCCAAAACGGGTTGCAGGGGGAATGCAATAAGAGTTTTTAAAATTTTTATATGGTTTAAATTATGACGCCTTCGCCCCAAACAAAATACAGGCTTTTAATTTAAAATCAAATATGTAGACACAATATCGTAAACTGAGCTTTTTGCCCCAAAAACAGGGGCCGGACTACAATAAGAGTATTTAAATATTATAGGGATTAATTTTGGCCCCTTTTCGCACCACTGACAACAGGCCCCAATTTTTCTAGGAAACTTGTATAACACAATATGTTTTAAAAAACTGAGCTTTTGTCCCAAAAAAAGAGGCAGGGATGCAATAAGAGTATTTAAATATTATATGTCAAATGGCAGCCTTGCACCATGACAACGGGGCCATAATTTACTATAAAATTTATGTTAAAACAAATGCGTAAATGGCTCTTTGCGAAAAAAATGACGCACTGCTCCCAAATAAGAGTTTTTAAATTTTTATATGGATTAATTGACAGCCTTTGCCCACGGGACTTCAGGGTAATTTACTATAAAATTTGTTTTAACCCCCAATGGGGTTTTACTAAACCTTTTTGCCCCAAAAACAGACACAGGGAAACTGAATAAATTTTTTTTAAAGTTTTTTAAGGAAAATTTATTGCCGCTTTTGGGGAAACACTAAACCCCCGCAGGGGATTTTTGCAATAGAACGAAAAAAAGGAAACAATTTAAAACTCCTATCAGGGGTTGCTCCCCCAAAAAAAAGGGGGGGAAAAAAAAACAATTAATTTTAAAATTTGAAGATAACGGGAAACATTTGGTGAAAAATATTTTCCCTTTCAAATCCCCTTTCCCCTTTCCTGCCCCCACCCCCCACAGTCGCTCATCCACCCCTCCCACCCCTCCCCCCCCAAATGGGGGGACCCCAAAAGTAGATACCCTTTAAAAATTTTTAACTAACAAAATAAAAAGTAAAAATTCTCAAATTAACTTATTTTAAGTTTTGGTGATGGATGGTTTCTTGTATTAGAAGGGGATATCAATAAACTGTTATTTAAAAACAGCTTTTGGGTTTTAAAAACACAGAGGACATGTAATGTTTGTGAAGTGGATAGCAGGTATGGCTCAAAGATGAAATGCAGCTGCATAGAAAAAACCGGGGTCAGTGATTTTTGCAGCCAATGAATCCTACACCCGCAAAGTGGGGTTGTACACCCTTTCCTCACCCCCCTCTATCCCCGGAGCTGATTGGCCCGTCGGGCCAAAAAAGACCGGAAACCCTGAAATGGGGCAATAGCAAAAAGATTTTTCGTAAAATTGTCACCTAAACTATCGCGTAATCGGAAATTTCTGATCACCCTAAACACCGTGCTGATTCAACTTTTGGCGATAATATCGCTCATCCCTAAACACCATACCTACTATTAAGCATGGGGGTGGCAAAAATTTATGCTTTTGGGGGTGTTTCTCTGCCCAAAAAGGGCCAGGGCGATTTTCCGTGTTTCATGAAAGAATGGGGAATTTTTGGCCCTGTTTGTGAGATTTTGAGTGCCAAAAACCCCCTTCCATCCCGCAAGGGCATTGAAGATGAAACGTGGGGGTCTTTTTTAGCATGACCCCAAAGATCCCAAGCACCCCCCCAGGGAAAAAAGGAGGGGCTTTGAAAAAAGCATTTCAAAGTCCTGGGGTGGGGCCCAGCCAGTCTCTGCTCTCAAAAACCCATAAAAAAAAACCCCTTTTGGAAAGGGGGTTGAAAGTCCATGTTGCCCAGCGCAGCCCCAAACATCACTGCTCTAGAAGAGATCTGCATGGAGGAATGGGCCCAAAATACCAGCAAAAGTGTGTGCAAACCTTGTGAAAACTTACAGGGAAAAAGTTCGGGCCCCTGTAAATTTCCAACGAAGGGAAAATATAACAAAGTATTGAGGGTGAAATTTTTTTTATTTACCAAATACTTATTTTCCACCATAATTTTTCAAATAAATTTTTCCAAAAAGACAATGTGATTTTCAGGATTTTTTTTCTCATTTTTGTCTCTAATTTTTTGAGGTTTTACCTATGATGTTAATTACAGGGGCCCCTCTCATCCCTTTTTTTGTGGTAGTAGTTTTAATGTTGTACCGTGTTAGCCATAGGGGAAATAGTAGAATAGTGAAGAAATTTAGGGAATACCTTTTTAAAGGTTAAAAGAGTAATTTGTGGTGAGCTTTTTAGAGAAATAGGGTCCCTTCTTCAGGGAAAGGGTTTTTATTTCAAGAAATTGAAAATTCACAGACTTTTTAAAACACCAAAAAAACATGGACCTTTCAAAAGGGTTTCCCAGAAACTTAAAAAAAACAAAAAAGCAAAAATAAGCGAGAAGGCATTTACGGCAGGTCAAACATCAACTATCTGGAAACTTGTGGGCGTTTACGGTGGGGTCCCAAAAATTGTCTTATCTGTAGCCACGATGTAATTTTTGGCCATCACAGTTCACACATAGTTTGACATAAAAACTGGCGAATTTTTTAGCCCCTTTTCAGAGTTTTGAAATTTTTGCATTAATTTTAAAATTTCCCAAATTTCCCTTTTTCTCTCTCTGCGTCTTAAAGTGTCCCCTTTTTAAAAACCCTAATTTTCAGATCTTCAATTTGAATTGGGGCATCTCTGGAGAAGTCATTTTTCTGGGTCCTGGGGAAAATCAGTTCTACTGTTTTTAAAAGTGAATTGTGTTTAGTTCTCTGTCCTGTTTCCCCCCCCATAAAGGCCCGTGGTCGGCATTTCGCAACATTTAAACAGTTTAAAAAACATTGCTAGACCTGCAGGGGAAAAAGGGCCCCCCCAATTTTTGTGTACCTGGGGGAAAATGTGGGGCAGGGGACACTGACAGCGGTGTGGATGTGTCTGCAGGGGCTTGCACCTGTTTTTTTTTTGCCGGCTTGGGGAGGGGGGGCCCTTTTCTGTTGGGGTTCAGGGCACCTTTTGGGGCAATGATACGCCGTAGGTTTGGTGGTTGCCGAAAAAAAAGGAGAGGGGGGACTGGAATATGTCTTTGAGTCTGTTGTCCCTATGTAGTACAGGTTGAAGTTCCTTGGCAATCTTTCGTAGGATCTCCAGCCGTGGGTTGTAGGTTACAACTAGGGGCACTCGTTCTTCCTTCTGGGTCTCTTTGTATGTGAGCAGACAGTCTCTGTTGATGGCGGCCGCTTTGCTGATTTGATTGTCCGCTGATTTGATTGCCAGCTTTATGTCAAACCTATTTAGAGAAAAGTTCATTAATAGGCAATACAAAAAGTATTTAATGTAAAACCCCCTCCAATAACAAGGGGGCACGCCTTGTGTTTGGAGAAGAAAAGATTCAATCCCCAGAGGAGAAAAGCCTTCTTTACCATGAGAACTGTGAATCTGTGGAATAGCTGCCTGAGGAGCTGGTCACAGCAGGAACAGGTGAGGCTTCAAGAACGGTTTAGGTAACTACTTACAACTAAATAATATTAATACTTACTGTATGTAGCGATATACAATGTCCAGGGCCAGTGTGATGGCAATTTTAGAATCAGGAATAAAATCTTCCCTTAGGGCAGATTGGTTTTTGTCTTATGGTATCCAAGTCTTCATCAGTAGGGGAAACAAAGCTTAAAAATTCCCTCCACCCCTCCCTTCAACAACATCTTTCGCCACCCTTAGTTGAACTTGATGGACATATTTCTACTTTCAACCGTACTATGTAAGAACAGAAGGTAAACAGATGTAATTATGTAACTAGGGAAAGATTCAGGGAAATTTAGTTAAAGTAAATTTTTGTTTGTTGCTCCTCATCGTCCATTTGTATTTTTTGCTTTTCTTATTCATTATTATGCCACCATTTGCTTTGCCATACTTCAAGTTTCATCATCCAATGCTGAGTGTCTCTTCTGGTATTGTGTTTCAGGATACATTTATGGTCTATGCTTAGAATAGAATATCAATATTTTTTCAGTGGGGGGTCTGACTCCTGGACCATCTGCTAATTTATATTTACAGGCACCTGCGTAGGTGGCTGGTCCGGTATGTCGGCTTGCACATCCAAGTGACTGCATATACAAGCCATTGTGCCTGTGCAAACAATGAAGAAGACAGCACTACGATTCAGAACCCCTACTAAAGATAGGCAATCAATCTTATATTGATTTAGCAATACAGTAGATAAGGTTAGAAAAATACACAGATCCATCGAGTCCAGTCAACCCTATAGTGTTGATCCAGAGGAAGGCAAAAACCTCCAAGAGGTGGATGCCAATTGTCCCATAGAAGAGGAAAAAAATCCTTGATGATTTCAAATATGGCAATCAGAATAATTCCTGGATCAATGTTCTTTCTCCAGCATGTATTTGTGCATGGTAATTAAATCGTCCATAAACCTCCTTTTTCTAAGATAAATAATCCCAAATTGGATAACCTGTCTTGGTATTACAAACCACCCATTCCCTTAACCAACTTGGTCACCCTCCTCTGCACCTGCACTAGCTTAACTTCACTAGCTGTAAATATACAAATTTCCTTATAGTACCCTTTTATAAAATAATACAATAGAAGAAACTTCCCACTTGACTTGTGCTGTTTATTGTGTGCCTGTAACTTGATCACATACTGCGACATGTATGTACGGGGCTGCGCCCGAAATTTTTAATCAGGCGCACTCCAGAAGTATCGCTTAGTAGCTAGAAAGCGCTAAATCTATGACCCACAGTAGAATAGGTGCATAGATTCAGGCGCATTCTACGCTACTAATACATGCAAAAAAAATGGCGCCTGGGTGCCAAAAATCATACATGTTGGACTTTCGGTTGAAAAGGTGGAAAAGTAACATTTACAAATCCTCAAATGTTTTTTACTTTCTTCTGTTTAGGTCTAAGACTGTGCAGAAACTCACAAATGCTACCAGGGCATTTGTTTTCACAAATATCATACTTATTTTGTTCGGGGTTACGTGTCTGATTAGCAATCTCCCATTACAAGTAAGTGATGAGACTTATCAGTAATTTTCAAATTCATGCTTGAAAGCTGTCTATAGTACACAGACTATTTTTCATCCACTGACATTAGGAATGTATTGTGGTACATTTCTGATTACTAAATCATAAGATGTTATTGCAGAGTTGTTGCCAGAAAATATTGAAGAATATTTTGCATGTTTTGCATTTCCTTATCATTCCTCATTGTTTATTATATTTTAGTACATACTGTAATAGAAGGTAGCAGAAGATGTAGAATCTAGATACAAAATGAAAATCCATGAAAGCAAAAAGACTCACTGAACAAAAAGGGTTAAAACATAACTTTTACTTAATTACTTTACTTACTTTGCATGATCTTTAAAAATAAACGTTAAATCTGAAGTCCATAGGTAGAGATGCATTTTCCTAACCCTATACAACAATTGGCAGGATTACACCTGAGGCAAAGGAGTACCTTAATTCATCTAGGGTATTAAGACATGAGCAATATGATATATTGCAGCTTTTGAAACCAATTCCTAGGATATGTATAGCTCCCAACATGCTCCCTGTCTCCATCCAGACTAGGAGCCCCAGGCAACAGTGCTGACCCCAGTCCTAGATGGCCCTACCTATGTAGTGGGGGTACCATCCCGAAAAAAGAGTGCCCCCGGCTTAGGTGGCTTTAACCTACTTCTCCCTTCTCGCTCAATGGTCCTGACGCGTTTCTCCCTATACAGCAAGGCTCCAAATCACTGCACACCAAACTGATGATAAAAGATAAATATAGAAATAGAAAGTGGTTTATGTGTACAACATCACCAAAAAATGCCACCAAGCATCCCTTGGTAATTGATAAATGATGTCTCATAAAAGACCGTGACAACATATCTGCAATGAACTAGATGACTGTGGCATCAGACTCTCTTGAGCCATAAAACAAACACCAGCACAGTGCCCAAATCTGATCGGATCTGACCATGAAATATTTTAGAATTAATAGTTTAGTAAAATAGTAGTTTAGCTTTGGTTGGTTATAGAGGTTTTGCCATGAAGCAAAATCCCCTTCTGAGGCCGACTCGTAGCTTACTACAAGCTGGCCTCAGTGAATGGGAAGAGGTCTGTGCTTGTGGCGTTCACTGACGCCAGCTTGTAGTGAGCTACAGGCCATTCTCAGAAGACAATTTCGCTAACAGGCTCTATTGATGTAAATCTGTCCATTAAGAAAGTGATTCTGATTACAAAGTATAAGAGAATGTCTGCAAATGCAAAGATTGATACAGCTGTATGTTTGCCATACCCTTTTCTGCATTTTGTGCACTACTATATCAGTGCAATTGCCAACAGAAGTTGAAGTGGGATGTCGCTTTTCAAGCACCACTGACACTTCCTAATGATTGGTGACGTTTACAGCAGACAGATCTTTGCCAATGAAACAATAGCTGTATAATCGAGCAATGTGCCACCAGTGTCTTAAATGAGACAACATTAACCTTTGCAGGATAAAATGTAAACTACTAATTACAGACGATGTCTCTGTACAGTTTATATAAAAATGTATGTCTAATTAATATCAAGGGAGTTATTTTCTTTTCTTCTTTACTTGCTTCCAGTGTTTATGCAAATAGCTTGAACATTAGTAGTTAATTTACTGTAACTATTGGCAACATTAGTCTTTTCATTTCCCGTAGGAATATTACCCAACTAACGTCATCTGTTGTCTTTGACAGTTCTTAACATTCATCTTCCATACAATGGTCAGGGGTTTCATCCACTCAGCTTGTGGCGGGCTATATGCTGCAGTGTAAGTATGCTTCTTTATGTAATTCTTTTGTATACATGCCAAACTATATAATCCCTTCCTTAATTCCACAAGAGTATAAGGGTGTATCCACACAGTATACAGTATACAAAATACCGGTCGGATTCTGTTTTAGAATCCGGCAGGTATTTTATCGTCTTTTGAATGGTTTTGGGAAATGGTTCTGTCCACAGTTTGCGGATTATGGTCCCTCATAACCATTGAAATGCACATCTTCTGCCCGAAAACCGAGTGAAAGATTGTGCATGTTCATAGTTTTTTGGAACATCAGCAGCTGAAAGTCTGTTCATTGTAGTCTACTGAAAGGATTTTCTCTTAAAGTTTATGTGGATATGTGGACGGTTTCTTGTTCGTTTTCAGATGGTTTCCAAATCCGCAAACTGTCTGAAAATCCGACCAGAAAACCATGCTGTGTGGACTGACCCTAACAGGAATTGCTATTTCTGCTAAACCATAATATGTTCTTTATGATGGAAAACCATGTTTTAAATGTTATAAGAGAATATAAATAATCGCATTTTACTACTGTTACCTTGTGGATTCAGGTCAAAGTCAAATTTAACTCAAATTTCCCCCGAAAAATATATATGTATACATATTGACCATAAATTATGGTTAGGGTTTGGGATTTTTAACTGGTTGGCACGGCTTATTTTAATGGTCCTTGAGGCCTCTGGTCTCATGGCCCTCACATTCCTTAGTCACTTTTTGTAGACATTAAATCCACCATCACTTGCAGTTTAACTTCAAAATAGGGTGTACTATCTTGTGGTATTTGGGGTAGGATTGGCACTAAGATGAGGAGGGGGTTTGGATGGTGTAATAGTTGGGGGTGGGGGTAGGGTTTGTTAGGTTATGCTTTTGGTTGGTTATGGGAGCAGGGTGATCGTGAGGGTGGTGGGAGTTTAATGGGTGTAAATGTTTATTTTTATTTTTTACAGTCTACACTACTTGGGTGCATGGGGATGATGGACACTTCAAGTTCTAGGGCTTAGTGTCTTGGGCTCAAAAGAGTACATGACGTTGAAAAACATTTTGGTTTAAGATATCCCGAACCCAAATTTTTTCACAAGTTTAGTTGTATCGATATGGAACTGAACAAGGACAGATGTGAGCAACACTGTAAATTACCATCTGGTGGGTACTACATGCTAGAAAAAAACGATTCATCTGGGAGTCCGCTATAGAAAGAATAATGCTTTACTTTTGGTATTTTTACGTTGTAAAACATTGCCCTACCATTACAGCAGTATTGCAAAACCATATGTAAATAAAAGCAAGTTTTGCTGTGTTCTAAAACCAATACTGCAATTGTGGTTAAACTGTAGCAAACACGGAATATCATTTAAATTTTTTATTGTCTTTGCCACTGTGTGGAGTTCAGAGACTGCAGCAGCCAGACTGTATTTGCATTTTGCAGTATTGTGTCACAGGAAGCCTCAGTGTGGTAAATAAAAGATAAAAATATCTGAATATAACAGCAAAGTCCACTCATTTTAACCCCTTAATTGGTCTGTCTGGTTTAGAAAACCCGTTTTCATATACTCTAATTGGAAATTTTGAATTTATAGAGCAAGTCTCTAAGATGCTCATTTCTTGGTCAGACTGGAGAGGACTTACAAAGAGGATCTCTCACACGGAAGACTGTCTCATCCTGTATTACACAGAGTTTAGGGATTCCATGGAATCCTGTGGTGATTTTTCAGGGAATTTCATCTTGCTGATCTTGACAGGGCTGGTCGACTGTCTAATGTGACCGATGACTCCACAATGACAAATGTTGTCAAGTGAGAGAAGGATTGAGCATGCTGAATTGCACCTTCCTTTTGTATTTCCTGCGATAGAGATAAGCTGACCCCGAGATGTTTGGCAGAAGCTTACCTACTGGCAACATTCACATGCTCGGCCAAGCTAAATATGCATGTGTTTGGGGGAATCGGGAGGGACTGAGCTTTTAGGCGACAGCTATTGAAGGTGTATGGCCACTGTGAGATAGTGACAAGGAAAGTAATTAATGGCAGCAGGGGCGTAACTACTGGGGTAGCAGACGTAGCAACTGCCCTGGGGCCCATGCTCTTTAAGGGGGCCTGGCGTCTTGCATACCACGGGGGTAGTTAGTCTCACTGCCCGCCGGTAGTGAAAATACTAGTCCAAGACGGTGCAACCCTGAGCTGCGGGGCCCGGAGCTTCCTACCTCTGAACGCCTGGGCCCTCCGGCCCAAGCGCTCAAAGGCAGGACTGGTCGGTATTAGCAGAGCAGAGCGGCTCCGCTCTGCTAATCAGCCTGTGCAGGCCCACAGTGCTGACGTGAGCTGTGCGATGATGTCACATCATATAGCCCAGCCTGCCTATAGCCCTGTCTGCATTTATATTGGCCCCTATAGCCCTGACTGCCTATATATTTACCCCTATAGCCCTGCCTGCCTTTATATAGGCCCATAGGCCCTGCATGTCTGTTATAGTTGGCCCCTATAGCCCTGCCTGCCTATATATTGACCCCAATAGCCCAGACTGCCTATATATTGGCCCCTATAGCCCTGCCTGCCTTTATATTGGCCCCTATAGCCCTGCCTGCCTGTATATTGGCCCCTATAGCCCTGCCTGCCTATATATTGGCCCCTATAGCCCTGCCTACCTATATATCGGCACTTATAGCCCTGTCTGCCTAGATATAACCTCTCCACAGCCCTGCCTGCCTATATATAGCCCCTATAGCCCCGTCTGCCTATATATAGCCCCCCCAAAGGTATGCCTGCCTATATATATGGCCCCTATAGCCTACGGTATAATCCGGTCCCTATGTAGTAGTGTTATTGGTAATGTTGGTTTTGGTATAGTGGATTTGTTTGGTAGCTGTATGATAGTGAGATGTATGGTGAGGTATTTGCCTCTTGTATTATCGACATTTTCTAAACTGCTTGGTCATGGTATATGTTCATGGTCGGGAGAGGTGGGACGAGGGGGGGCCCTCCAAAAAGTTTTGCTTTGGGGCCCAGGCTTCTCTAGTTACACCCCTGAATGGCAGGTATTTTTCCCCTAGACTCCTGTCATATGTGTTTAAGGGTATGTTTACTTGACAGACAGAAAGATAATAATCATGTTGTGTTTAAGCAAGTACATTTTGTACCTTTCACAGTTTTTTACAGTTATGGAGGTACCAAATATGTAATTATTTACTCAGGTAAGATGGCACTCATTAACCTGTTGCCAACATTTGACAAATATGTAAGGTCATAATGTCCGAAAGGATGTATAGAGAGAGCTCAGGGGCAGGATAACTTTGTTCCCCCCATTTAACTACTTAGATGTCTGCAGGCAGTTAAACAGGAAAGGAGCTTTCCTATTACTCTCTGGAACCTTTAAATTTTTTTGGTACTTGGAGTGTTTATCATGGCAAGAGAACATCCATTTGATTACCACACTTGCCATTCGTCCTACATACCGAGACACAAAAGAGCCAGTGTTAAAAGAAACACTGAAAAGAGTAGCTTTTGCTCTAAAGGACTCAGCACACCTTTGTGGGTCAGATATTCACGGGCCCTATGTGAAAATACTTTATGAAACATGCATCTTCCATATATTCCCATTACAATGAAAGCTGCAGATCCTAGTTTGGAGATCTGGTATTTCTGATGAGACAACCACTTTCATATATCTACCACTACAGCTTAACCAGGGGCGTAACTAGAGAAGCCAGGGCCCCAAAGCAAACTTTTGGATGGGGCCCCCCCACCCAACTTCCCCTGCCCACCTCCCTGACCACGACCATGTACCAGGACATGCTGTTAGATAATGTAGATAATACAAAGGGTAAAGATTCAACCATACCATGTCACATTCATACTGCTACCAAACATATTCCACTATACCAAGACCAAACATTACCAATAACCATATTTCATTGGAAACCTGATTATTACCGCCAGAACAAGACCACAAAGTGACTGAATAATACCCTACAACTATACTGATCAGTACACAAAAGGACATATAATACAGCACAATTATAGTGACCATATAGTGGGTATCTTTTCTAGTGTAAAAGGGCTCTGCAGACTGTGTGTGGTTAATCATGGTACAGGTGTGATCGTGGGGGGTGTATTCAAGTGTGTATCTTGGGGGACGGTTGGTTTGTGGGGTAGGTATGGTAGGGCATCTCAGATGTAGTCTCGTGGCTGTGGAGTCGGTTTAACTTTACTCTTTTCTTCCTCTTTCTCAGGTCCTGTCCTCCATGTTGGTATGGAGACAGACTAATATCGTGAAAGGGTGTTGGGTATTATATTTATAAGTGTGTAACGAAGATAGGGGGGGTAGATGGGGACATTGGGTGGGAAAAAGAAAAGATGTGTATTTGGAAATGGGTGTTGGGAAATTTGGGGTTGTTGGTGAAGGGGTATTATGGGGACCCCACTCAGTTTAATTTTCCAAGTTTCCCTTTCCCTCTATATTTTTTTTTTTATTACCTTTTATTTAATATTTTATAATTTATATTATTTTATAATTATATTAAATTATTTATAATGAAAAAAAAAATTATATAAAAAATTCCCCGCCCACCCCCCCCCCCCCACCCCCCCCCCCCCCCCGCCCCCCCCCCCCCCGCCCCCCCCCCCCCCCCCCCCTACCCCCCCCCCCCCGCCACCCCCCCCCCCCCCCCCCCCCCCCCACCACCGTTTTAGCTAGGTAGCTTAGCAACCACCGCTGGGCAGAGTAGCGAGGTAGCTTGGAGAGATGTAGCAGTTTCGGGCCCCGGGCAGTAGCTTAGGGTTATATGTAGGTTTGAATGGGGGCCCCCTGTAGCTTAGGCTCTCACCTGTAGGTAGAATAGGGACCATCTGTAGATTATGTGACACCTTGTAGGCAGGAATATGTCCCCCCCCCTGTAGATTGGGCCCCCTTGCAGGCAAGAATAGTTCCCCCCGGTAGTTTAGCGCACCCTTTTAGGCAGAATAGACCCCCTGTAGGGCTGTTGTGTTCCGCACTGTTGATTGAGAGCAAACGTGTAGGTTATGGACTTGATATTGTTCCCCTACAGGCACCGTGGTGAGTGCCCACAGTGTAGGCTGCAAATTTGTAACAAAATGCGTGTTTAGGGCCAACCAGTGTTTGATTTGTGGGAAAAAAATCAAAACTGATTGTGGGCGACCGAGAGGAAGAGTGAGCGAAAAAAGGGAGGGGAAAAAAGTGGGTGGATTAGTGAACCAAAGAAAATTGATGGTGGGAGAAGTGTGATTTGGGAGAGGAAACAAAGGTTGGTGGAAAAAGGTGGATGTGGGCGAAAAGAACAAGGGTGAGACACACAGGGTGGGTGTGGGCGAACAAACACACACGCTGTGTGAAAAATGTATGGTTTAGTGAATCCCCAATTCACGTGTGACGCCCAACGGTAGAGTTTATTGATCCCGCCCCGTCGAATGTAGAGCACCCAGGTAGGTTTGTTTTCTCCCCACTCTTAGAGTGCCCCCTTTGGTATTGTGCTCCTCCCCCTTTTGAGCACACTGTAGGTATAGTCACAACACCCACTTATAGCCACTCCTGTAGGTAAAGTTCCCCACCTACCTTTAGTGCCCCCTGTAGGTATAGTGCCTACCTCCCCTCTACCTTTAGACGGGCGCGCTGTAGGTATTGTGCTCCACCCTTTCACTTTTGAGCCCCATGTAGGTATAGTGCTACAACCCCCTTTCTTCTAGCGCCCCTGTAGGTAGTGACCCCACCTTCCTGATGCTGCCCCATGTAGGTAGTCGCTCCCCTTACTATAGAGCCACCCTTGTAGGTGTTTTGTGCACTACCAAACCTTCTTTAGAGCCCCAGTGTAGGTAGAGGGATAACCCCCATGTAATTTAGAGCACACATGTAGGGGGATAGCTGCACCCACATTCCATTTAGAGCCCCCCCTGTAGGTATTAGTGCCTCCCGCACTTCCTTTAGAGCCCCCTGTAGGTATAGTGCTCCCCCCTTTCCTTTAGAGCCCCTTGTAGGTAGTGCTCCCCCCTTCCTTTAGAGCCCCCCTGTTGTATAGTGCTCCCCCTTTTCCTTAGAGCCCCCTGTAGGTATAGTGCCCACCTTACTTTAAGAGCACCTGTAGCTTTTCCCCCCCCCTTCCTTTAGAGCCCACTGTAGGTATTCTTCCCCCCTTCCCTTTTAGAGCCAAATGTAGGTATTCTTCCCCCCCTTCCTTTAGAGCCCCCTGTAGGTACTTATTCCCCCTATCCTTTTGAGCCCCCTTGTAAGTATTTTCCCCCCCTTCCTTTAGAGCCCCCTGTAGGATTCTCACCCCCACCTTCCTTTAGAGCCCCTGTAGGTTTTCCCCCCTTCCATTATGAGAAACCTGTAGGTGATTACCTCCACCTCAGGAAGTGTGAGACAAAGGGTGGGTGGTGAATGGAAAAAAAAGTAACCAGTGGAAGTTTGCCCCCCGGTTGGGTGGAGGAAAACACAAGCGTCGAAAGGGGGCGGGGTGTTGTCGCACCAAAGGGGTTGGGTGGAGGAAAACAAAAAAAAGCGAATTGTGATTAAACCGGTACGGTATTGCTTATCCCACCACTTTAGAGCAACAGGTTGGTATAGGGCTAAACACGGGTGAGTGCCATCTGGTGGTTTGTGGAAAAACTTACGAGGGGTTTTATTATGACTCTCATCGTGTACCGCCAGGGAGGGGAAGTTAACCCAGTAAAGTGTGTGACCACTGTAGGTATAAGAACGGATCCCCCTGCAGGTTTGCAGCCCCCTGTTAAGGTAGAGTGCCTCAACCATTTCAGGTAGAGCCATGGAGGTTTTAGTGCTCACCACTGTTCTTAAGCCCCTGTAGGTTGTGAATCACCCACCGTCACTCGTTAGCAGCCACATGTAGGTTAGTGATCCCACATTCACATTCGTGTGAAAAGGGAGGGTGTGGGACAACGACAAAAAAGGAATGGTCGTGGAACACGGACGGGGTGGGTGGTCGTGGGAGAAAAAAGGCCGCAAGGGTGTGAAAAAAGGGTAGGGTGTGGGTAAAACAACCAGGAATGGCGTGTGAAAAAAGGGTGTGGGTGTGGGAGAAAAAAGGGACGGGCCTCGTCGAAAAGGGGTATAGGGTGGGAGTAAAAGGAAGGAGGTGTCGACAAAAGGGGTCGGTGTGTTGGGTACGAAAAACCAAGGAAGGGTGTGAAAATGCGGTGGGTGTGGGAAAAAAAGGAATGCGATGGTAGAAAACGGGTGAGTTAGGAAAAAAAGGAAGGCGGTGTGAAAAATACGGGTGGGTGGAGGGACAAAACAAGGAAGGGTGCTTGAAAAACTAAGGCGTAGGTATTGGGGTGGAGGAAAAAAGGGAAGGTTATGGTGTGAAAAAGGTAGTACGGGATGGAGGAACAAAAAAGGAAAAGGTAAACAGCCGTAGTGCACACAGGGGGTCCTGACGTAGGAGAGGGTAAGTGGAGAAAAAAAAAACCCCGATATCAAACAAGGACAGGAATGGATTGAAAAGCGTCTTTGAGCCACCTGTAGGTATTCAGCGACACACAATGCCAGGGGAGGTGCCCACTGTTGGTATTAAAAAACATCTGCTTCCTAGCGTAGCCCCCACACCCACACTCTCTATCCTGTAGGTATTATTACATACCCCCCTTTCCCTTTAGAGACCCAATGTAGGTATTCTTCCCACCACCCTCTTTCCTTTAAGCCGCCCCCTGTAGGTCTTCTTCCACCACCCCTTACCTTAGAGGCCCCACTGTAGGTATTCTTCCCCACCCTTCCTTTAGAAGGCCCCCATGTAGGTATTATCTTCCCCCACTTCCTTTAGACACCCCAAGGGAGGTATTAACCTCACCCCCTTACTTTAGAGAACCCTGTAGTATTCTTTCCACATACCACCTTCATTTAGGAGCCTGCAGGTATTCTCCCCCCCTACTTCCTTTAGTGCCCCCTGTAGGTATTCTTCCCCCCCCCTTCCTTTAGAGCCCCCTGTAGGTATTCTTCCCCCTCCCCCCCCCCCAAGCATTAGGGCTCCCTATAGGCATAGTTCTCTTCCCCCCCTTTAGAGCCCCCCTGTAGGCATAGTTCTCCCCCCCCCCCCAATTTAGGCCCCCTTGTTGTAGGTATAGTGCCTCCCCCTTCCTTTTTATAGCCCCCTTTCCCTCCCCGCCCCCGCCCCCCCCCCCCCGCCCCCGCCCCCCCCCCCCCCCCCCCCCCCAAGGTATAGTGCTCCCCCCCTTCCTTTAGAGCCCCCTGTAGGTATTGTTACCCCCACTTTAGAGCCCCATGTAGGTATAGTGCATCCCACCCTTTTAGAGCACTCTCTTGTAGGTATTCAGTTCCCTCCCCCTTTTTTAGACCCTCTGTAGGTATAGTCCACCTCCCTTTAGTGCCCCCATGTCAGGTTAGTGCTACTCCCCTTCCTTTTTGAGCCCCCGGTAAGGGGATAGTGCTCACCCTTTCTTTTAGAGCAACCCTGTAAGGTATGCTCCCCCCTTCCTTTAGAGCACCCTGTTGGTATAGTGCTCCCACCCCCCTTCCTTTTTATCGAGCCCCATGTTACGTTTTATAGTGCTCCACCTTTACTTTAGAGACCCGTTGGAGGGTAGTGCTCCCCATTCCTTGTAGTGCCACATGTAGGTATTAGTGCATCCACCACCCTTAACGGTTGTGCAAACTGCTGCTGGAGTGATTGGGGAAACCACATGAGTCCATGTGTTGGTCAACCGGGTGGGTTGAGCAAATAACAGGAGGGTGTGAAAAAGCGGTGGTGAGGAGGACAAACCTGAAGGGTGAGACCCACAGGAGGTTGTTGCTTCATACCACACAAATTGGCTGTGGGCGAGGAAACAGTGGAGGGATGGGCGGGATACACAGACAATTAACTGTGAGAGCAACATTTTGGAGGGATGCTTACTATACACCAGTCCGTGTAGAGCCCCTGTAGGTATTCTTCCCCTTCCCCTTCGTTTAGAGCCCCCTGTAGGTATTTCCCCCCCCCCTTCCTTTAGAGCCCCCGTAGGTATTCTTTCCCCTCCCCCTTCCTTTAGAGCCCCCCCTGTAGGTATTCCCCCCCCTTCCTTTATAGCCCCCTGTAGGTATTCTTTCCCCCCCCCCCCTTCCTTTAGAGCCCCATGTAGCGTTATTCTTTCTCCCACCTTTCCTTAGAGAAGCCCCCTGTAGTTATTCTCCCCCCACCCCCATTCCCTTTAGTTGCCCCCTGTAGGTATCCCCCCCTTCATTTAGTGCCCCCTGTAGGTATTCTTCCCCCCCCGCCTTCCTTTAGAGCCCCCTGTAGGTATGGTGCTCCCCCCTTATTTCGCTTAGAGCACACTGCCAGGGTATTTATACCCACCCACTTCCTTTAGTGACGAACCTGTCTGGGTGGAGGTGGTCCCCACCATCAAATAACCGAGTAGCGATATGACTTACATGGACGCGCTCCCCCGGCGTCTATGGTAAGATCGACCAGCACCAAGAACGGCTGATTTAGGCATGGTGTGTTGGTGCTGTTTGAGGGACCAGGGAGCTCGGACAGGTGGAGCGATGAAGTACAAACTAGCATGCCGCACCAACTGACCAGCTGGGTAGGAAAAGGGGCAGGAGCCGACAAAGAGCTGAACGGCGAAGTAAGGGGGCCGCGGTATTTTGTGTGATTGCAAGGGCTGCGTCCCATCAGGACCTGCATACAGTTGAAGAGAAATCCCTCTGTTGAAGCAACGGGGATGGAAGCCTAGCCGACAGGCAGCCCCACGCCCTACCCACTGGCCTCACTGACGGAATGTTGCCCCGCTGCTCTGCACCCGCCGCAGTGTGAACGGTATGTTCGATGCCGGTGGGGAACAGAGGGCATCACCTGAAGGGAGCGTGAAGGTGATAGCAGCTGCCCCGGAGGCCCACCCCAAGCACTCAAGGCCCAGTAGCAACTGCTACTCCCTGCTTATTTCCGCGGGGTAGTTTACCCCGGATGAGCTTAACATAATTTTCAGTCACCATATGTGCATGTCTATGAAGAGAATATGTTTTCCCCTGTAGCTCTAAGTTTTTTTTTATTTCTACATTTTAGGTTCCCATCAGGTCATTTTGGTACACTTACTGGACTGCAGTCACTCCTCAGTGCATTATTTGCTTTATTACAAGAGCCACTGTATAGGGCGATGCTTGGACCTCTTCTTCGGGGCTGGTATTTTTGTGTTAAGATCTTTAACACATCAATCACAGAATGAGTGTTAAAACTATTTTCAGTTGTATTTATTAAATTATAGGCTTTAATTATTGATCTGATTAATCAATTAACTGATTATTCTATTTTTCTATGTCTATTTCTCTGTGTAATTATAATTGCAGAATCAATTTAAATATTGCATTTTAAAATTTGGAAAATTTTTTTCTTTTTCTAAAGTGTTAAACAAATATGAAATCCTTTGGAGTAAAAAAAAAACCCAAATTGTACCACCATCTAGTGGCTGATTCTGTTTTCACATTGCTGCTAGTAACATATAGTAAGGGTAACGTGTACAGTACACCCAATAGTTTATCGGGCAAAATTTTGTTTTTAAATTTGGTCATTGTAGTGATGGCGTTTAAAGTTGGGTCATCGTAATCGGGTCGATGTCGGATATCGGCATTACAAAAAGGGAACCCATAGTCGATAATAGATTATCGCGAATGACCTTTAAAAGTCTATGGGAGGGGGGAACAACCCCTTAAATTCTTACCCCCAAACGGGGATGGAAAAGCGGGGAATTTAAAAAACCCAAAACACAAAACTTTTATACGTGCTCCCATCTTGGGCCCAAGATTTTTTAGGTTTTAAAAAGCCACAGAAAAAAAATCCAGCCCAATTAAATTTCCTTCTTTCCCCAAACGCATCCCCCTTAAAACCTCCCAGGGCCCCACAAATTAAAAAGTCCCAAAAGGGCAGTATGATTTGAACCTTTCATTTTACTTAAACCCTGGACATTAAATTTACCCCGGTCAGGGAAAAGCAGCAGGGCCCCCAAAACCCTGCATGCCCCCAGTTTAAAAAAAGTCCCGGGAAAAAAAAGGGGGTTTTTCAAGCCCCTTTTTTTTTATTTTGAATTTGGACTTTTAAAAGGGGTTTCTCGTTTCAATGTTTGGGTTTTTAATTTAAAGATTTTTTTAAAAATAAAAGCGCTTTGCAAAAATATGTTCTTTACAAATGCCCTTTACTGATTTTTGAGTACCCTTGTTATTTTTAATACATCAGCTTCTAAAAATCTCTATAGTACCCGCCCTTTTGATCCTTTTTTTTTAATGGCTGTCAGGTCGGGAAAAATCATCACCTTTAAAGGAAAAGGGGTGGGGAAAAGGAGCCCCTCCCACACAAAAGCTTCTGGGGGTGGAAGGGGGGGGAAAGGGAGGACTCGGGTCTGTGTCCAAAGCCGGGGTTTAACCCTGTGTGCCCCGCTTCCTTCCCTCTTACACGATAGATGTGCACCCCAGTGACCCTGTTGTTACTATAATCATAAATTTTGTTCTTTGGAACGGGGGACTATACTAAAAACTGAAACGGGATAAGGTTGTGAATTTTTTAAATTGCTCTCCGTATTAGTGGGGAATCCTGGGGTTTTGTAAAAAATGCCCTTGTTGTTGCTGGGGGTTTGTGGAGACTTGTAAGCTAAAAGCAGGGGAAAATAGGAACAAGAAACCCCCCTCTGCTCTTTTTGTTTCACACAGCTTTCACGCATCTTTTACACTCATAGATCAGCCCTCTCCTGAAAACAAGCCCTAGGCAGGCCACACGGGGTTTTAAATTGAGAGAAAACCCCCCCCCCCACCCCCCCCCCCTGTAAAAATTTTTACGTAGCTCCCTGTGTGCTGATGGGAGGGGGGAGGGGGAGCAAAAGAAAACAGCCCCAAAAAGCACGCCCCTAGTTAATTTTACAGGGCCCTTGACGGGATGAAAGTTTCCGTAATGGGGAACAACCCCTTTAACTATAACTGTCCTGTACCCCCAGTATGACCTTTAAAACCTGTTTTATCCACAGATTAAAAAGTGGGGGAAAAAAGGAAATCTTTCAACCACTTTTTTTAGTTGAACTGGACTTGGGATTTTTCCTGCCCTGGACCGCAGGATGAAAATTTTAAACCTTTTCCTGACCCCCAAATTAAAAAGTCCCGGGAAAAGGGAGTTTTTGGGAAAACCACCTTTTGGGTTAAAACTGGAATTAACTATATCTGCCCTGTACCGCCCCCCAAAATTTAAAAAAGTCCCGGGAAAAAGGAGTCTTTGAACCCCCCATTTTAGTTAAACTAAAATTTAAAAACTATATCGGTCCGGTACAGCAAGCTTAAACCCCCAAAACCCTGGTTTGATCCCAAAAATACAAAGTGGAATTATGTTTTTTGTCCCAGTAAATTTCATTTAGTTTTTTTTTTGGAAAATTAAACATTTGTTTACAGAATTTATTTAGGGAAGTTTTTTTTTTAAAAGTTTTTTTTATTACCACTTTGCTTTTTTTTAAAGTGTGATACATACAACATACCCCCCCCCCTTTGCATTTTTAAAAAAGGGGTTATTTTTTAAAAGGTGTAGATTTTGTTAATTCGTCCCCCACCCCCCAAATAAGAAATCCCAAATGTACAAAATCCCCCCCCAAAAACACTTTTATTTGAAAAGACATTTGCCCCTGGTTTTGAGTGATTCACCCAAAATTAAATTCCCAATGGTTTCTTTTTCCCTTTAAAACCCTTTTTTAATTTGTTTGGGGGCAGACTCCCCTGGAGTTAAAATTGATTTTTAAAAACCCCATAGGGGGATTTTCCACCCCCAAAAAATTTTTAACCCTAAAAATTGTTTTAATTTGTGTCCACCCCGGGCCCCCCTTTTTTGGGACCTATTTAACCTCACAGAAATCACCTTTTTCAAAATCAGATTTTTTAGAGAAATTTGAAGTTTTGATTCCCCCTAACGGTGGATGACCAGTGCTGCCGTCGCCATCTTTTTAACACGGAGGTCCAGTCCCAGATTTACGTGGGTGCGGTAGATCCAGGGGGCCCGGCCCGTCATTTTTTAAACACGGTTTAAAAATGCCATTAGGGACGCGCAACGAAAACTGTCGTGCTGAAGCGGGAGTGCGGGAGGGGAAAGTGTGAGGAAAGGACCATCACCCTTTCCCTCTTTTTCCAGTCAAGACCTGGGTAGCGCTTGCCCCTCCGTTGAGGGGGGCCCAAATTGAGCTTTATTGGAAAAAATGGGGGGTTAAACACCCCTGTTCCCCCCGGGTTTTGGCCCTTTTCTTGGATTCTTTTTCTCTTTTTACTAAACTGGGGGGGAAATTGTCTCTGTACTTTGTTCTCTGTCCTTTGCTCCATACTCCATGCCCTCTGAAAAACCTACACCCTGGTCAAGTTTTCCTGTACCTCCCTTGTACAATTCAGAGGAATTTTTTTCCCGTATTTTGTACATGAAAATTTTTTAGTAGTTTTTTTTAAGGAAAAAACCCTTTTTAAAATTGGGTGGAAACCCACCATGTCTTTGTTTCTCTTTTTTTTAATTTTTTTTTATGGGTTGTCTCAAAACAGGGATTGATTAAAACTATGTTTTAAAAATCTTGCCAAAAAAAAAATCATTTTGCAATATGTGTCCATAAAAAAGTGTCCTACCTATTCCTGTTTTGACAGAACCCTTTTACCCTTGAGCCACTTTTTGACAATTGTGAAGAACAAATGTCTGTTAGAAAAAAACATTTTTTTATAATAGGCCCCGTAGTACAAAATGCATGTCACAGCAAAAAAGCCCCAAATTCAAAAAAAGACCCCAAAGAGCCCCTTTTTTACAATTTTGAAGAAAAAAATTTTTGTTTGAAACAACATTTTTTTTTATTAAAAAGGACCCGTAGTTTTATGATTGTCAAAGCAAAAAGCCCCCCAAAAAATTCCAAACAATGGGCCCTTGAGCCCCTTTGGGACAATTGTTTAAGAACCCAAATGTCTGTTAAAAGGGAAAAAAAAAAATTTTTAGAAAAGGCCGTAGTTTGCGCATTTCAAAACGCATGACCCCAAAAAAATTTTTAAAAAAGACTTCTCGCCACTTTTTTTAAAAATTGTGAGGGAGAAATGCCACTTAAAGCCCATTTCTGTTCCAAAAAAACCCTGGTTTTGCTGTAAACTCACAAGCAAAAAAGACCCCAAAAAATTATAAAAATGTCTTCTCCGCCAACCCATTAAAAATTTTTGATGGGGGAAATTCCCCTTAGAAGCCACATTTCTGTTCCCAAAAGGGCCAAATTTTTTAGCTGTATTCACGCAAAAATGACCTCAAAAACCCCTTGACTTTCGAAAATTTTTAAAGTTTAAAATTTAGTAAATGGTTTTCCGGGGGTCATGAAAACCCTTTCTGTTTTTACAGTTTTCCTAAAAGCAAAAACCCCAAATTTAAATGTTGGGAAAAAAGAATTAAAAAAATTTCATAAAAAAATTTTTCATTTTAAAAAAAAAATTTTCAAAGGGGGGACCCTTTCTTTTTTGAAAATGGAATGTGAATGGCCGGCAAAAAAATCGGTGACCCGGCCCAAAGGGGGCCACAACATCATCAGTATCCATGCCTGAAATTCCCTCTTGAAAGAAAATCAAAACGATCACATTATTGTGGAAAAATCGGATGCGGGTTTTTCTGTAATGAATCCTCCAGCTGTGCTGGGGGAAAGGGGAAGGTCAAAAATATGCCTGGCTTGCCCGGGGGAGGACCAAAAACCTCTTTTGGGTGGGTTCGAGGTCGGGCCATTCGCAAAATTTTGGGTACCAGGAAATCTATTGGGTCCCGGAAAAACATCCAAAAACACGGGGTTGAGACGCGTTTGTCGTGCACCAAAGATTTAAAACTGGTCTCATGTGTTGGATGTGTTTCCCGCATTGGGATGCGTTGGTGAGGTGGTAAAAATTTAAAAAAATTTCCAGAGGGGCACCCTTTTTTGGCCTTTAGCCACCTTGCCTGTGCTGCTGCCCCTTTTGGCCCACTTGGCACTCTTTTGCTTTAAAGGGCGCTGATGTTGTTCCACCGTGAAAAATTTTTGGGGGAAGTGGAAAACAGACGCAAGAGATGTCTTCCCGTTGGGTCAAACGCAAGGTTCCTCCATTTCCTGGGGTTTTTACTCTTATTTGGGGGGTTTGGAAGGAAAGTGCTGAGTTTTGTTTTGTAAAGGGGTAAGGAGGGTTTGGGCCCCCGTAAATGGTTGGGCATTTTATTTTCCCTTTAAAGCGAGGATCTTTTTGGAGGGAAAAGGAGGGTTCCCCCAAAGGGAATCTTTTGAGGGATGGGGGCCTTGTTTTCCCCAAAACCCCTTTGGGGCGAGGGGGACTACAAACTGTTTTTCCATCTTCCCCTCCGCCTAAAATTTGCGCCCCAAACCCCTTTCCAAGGGGGAGGGCGTTCCCGGGAACTCGGTGTCTAGGAATACCTCCTCCTCCCCTTTCCCCGGGGACAGCCTTCAAAGCCCCGGTTTTCCTGAGGGAAAGATTTCACCTGAGACTGATGCGCACCTTGCCATAAACCCTGGACCCCGAAAAACCCCTGCCTAATGAAAACCGTGAAATTGTTTAAACTGTCGGGCCTTGGGGATTTGACGGAGAGAAAGGGGGGCCGGGGTCCGCTCTGTGTCCGTTTTCTCCGTCGCTGGCGGGGGCCCGTTGGGTTTTAAAAGTGTCCAAAGATGTTCCAGAACTTAAAAATCCCACAATGCCATGCTGACAAGGGGATCGTCCCACTTTACCTTTTTTGGTGGGGTTCTTAAAAATGGCAAAAAATGGTTTCAGAGCTCTTTCCTGCCCTACCCCCCCCCCCTTTTTTTCTCGGTGGCCCCAAAAACCCAAGGGGGCCGCACGTGCTTGTTTGGGGCCCTGTGTAATTTGTCTGGGTTTAAGGCCCTTTGGGGCTTTTCTGCCAAAATCGCTGGGGCATGTGGGGGGGGGGGGAATTTTCCCGCGTGTTGCCATGTTAACAATGGCGGTTGAGGGGAGGGGGGGGGACGGTCCAACGGGACAAGGGGGGGATGAAACCCGGATGGGGAAAGGCGGAAGTGTGAAACTTAGACTTCAAAACCCTTTCCTCAGCGGCAGTCCGACCCGGGTTTGTCTTTAAAAAAATTTTCTTGGGGCGACAAGGGTTTTTATGACCCTTTTGCCAGGCAAAAGGGGTGGGTCCAGCCTTCCGATCTTTTAAAGGGGGCCCAGCAGATTTCGCC
Source organism: Phyllomedusa bahiana (assembly GCA_025379985.1). Classification (NCBI taxonomy): domain Eukaryota; kingdom Metazoa; phylum Chordata; class Amphibia; order Anura; family Hylidae; genus Phyllomedusa; species Phyllomedusa bahiana. The sequence continues at coordinate 37,643 of JAODAL010000880.1, forward strand.
CGTTATCGCACAAACCAAACCCTTTCCTGGCCCAAAGGGACTTGTCACCCAGGGCCCGCGCTCGGGGGCTCGTTGGGGAGCCGTCCTCCTCTGACCTTTTTGTGGGTCGGTTTTCCCAAAAACAGATTTTAAATTTAAAAAATGGCCTGGTTTCTCTGGGCACGTGATGCCACCCCGAGGACCTTGGGGGGAAAAAACCCTGCCAAACCTTTCCCTTTCGGTTTTGAAGAGCGTGCGCCGAGCCCCGAGACCTCAGTCACCCCCGAGGCATCCAAAAAAAGCTCACCCAAATTTAAACTCTCAAGAGATTTAGGGCCTTGGCCGTGCTTTTCCCAGTCCATGTTGGGCGGTGGTAATGGGACTTTTCCCGGGAAAAGGTTTCAGACAAAAACGCTTGGAAATTTTAGGTTTACTTTTGGTGGCCAGGGCGGGACGACTTTTTGGCAAAAAAAAAGCCTGCACGGGTCTGGTATTGGGGGAGGCAAGGGCCATGACGTGGCGGAACCCTCTGTGTCCAAACCCGGGGAAAAAGGGAACTTTCCCAAAGGCCCAAAAACCCGGCAATTTCCAAAAATTTAGGCTTTTTTCTTTTTGGGGTGGTTTGGGGTTAAAAAGTTTTTTCTGCCCCCCCAAAAAATGGAAGACAGAAGGTGGCTTTCTTGACTGGCCGCTGTAAAGGCGTTTAGGTCCAAACTGGCAGGAAAGGAAAAAGGGGTAGGATGGGTTTGGTGGGGGAGGTGGTACTCGGTTCTTGCCTCTACTTATGCTTTTAAAGGCGGGGGATTTGATATCGTGGGTGAAAAACGAGGCTTGCTTTAAGAAGGGGCCCCGGCTTGAGAGTTTTTTGGGGCCTTTTTGAAAGGCATAAATTTTGGGGCGGGGTTTTGCTGACCCGGGGGGCGGCGGAAACATATCAGCCGGGGAATTTGCGCCGCCCTCTCCTTTTTGAGGGGGACCCCACTGACAATACCCCCTTGGGCTTCCCCCCCCTCGTTTCCCGTGGGTTTAAGCGTCGCAAGCAAATTTGCTTTAAAAGACCACGTTGGGGTCCGCAATTTTCGTCTTTATCAACAAAGGTGACTTGTTTTTTTCCCGTTTTTCTGCATCCAGGAGCTGCGGGCCCACAAGCCAAAAAGGGACTGCAAAAAAGGGTTTCCGGGGCCCCCGGGATTTTTGCCGATTGGGCCGGCTTTGGGGGTTCCCCCTTGATGGCCTCAGTTTCTTGGGGTCAGGAGGAAAAAATCAATCTTTTGGGGTTTGATTTTTTTAAAATTGGGTTTTTTGACCCCCAAACCCCAAATTTTGGGCATCCAAGGGGGTTTTCAGGGAAAAAGGATTTCCAAAAGTGGTGGGTACATGAGTTTACTTTTTGGGGGCTTCATGTTGGACGGGGTGCTGATGGGTGCTGATGACGAAATTTTTTGGCCAAGACTGGGAGGAAAGAGGAGGTAAGACTTTCTGGATGAGGTTTCAAATTTAAAAACTGTGAAAAAAGTTTGGGGACGCTTTTTCGTTTCTGAGATTCACAGGGCCCTTTACCCCAGCGATGACAGGCCCGACGGTTTCCCGCAATGGGCGATCCGCTGGCATGGGGTGTTTTCGCCGCACTGGAAGGGCACCCTTTTTCGTACCTCTACCTCCATGTCCCCCCCATCTTTGTCGCTTACCAACCCGAATTTTGCTCCTGTTCAGAAGTTTAAAAAATTTTAGAAAAATATGGAAGAAATTTTGGAAAGTCTCTTATTAAAAGACGGAAAACACAGCTTTTCTCAAAACCCCCAAATTTTAAAACAAAATTGCTGGATTTCCCAAAATTTTTGCAAGGGGGCTCTATAACTAAGTGGCCCGCGCCAACGTGAAAAAAAAAACCCTATCTGAAATGTATTCGGGGGAAAAATAAAAAGGGATTTTTTGGGACCCATAATTCCCCGTGGTGACTACAAAATTGCCCGTATTCAAAAATTTTAAATGCCCAAAAAAGTCTCTCAAAAAAGCTTGATTTACCAAAAAATGAAAAAAAAAAACCTGGGGGGGGTTTAAAAGTATAAGGGATTTAAAAAAAGGTATTTTTTGGTAACCCTTTTAATTCGCCTGGGTGACTAAAAATTTGTTAAAATTAAAAATTTTTAAAAACACGTAAAATCTAGCAACAAAGCTTGAATGCCAAAAAATGAAAAAAAACACCTGGGCTGGGAAAAATATACGGGGTTTAAAAAAAGGTTTTTTTTTGGAAACCATCAATTCACCTGTGGTGACTAAAAAATGCTGAAATTTAAATTTTTAATTCAAAGTAGGGTCTATCAACAAAACTTGAATTTACGAAAAGTGAAAAAAAAAAACCTTTTCTGAAAAGGATAAGGGTTAAAATAAAAATATTTTTTGGACCTATCAATTCCCCATTTTGGTGACTAATAAAATTTCTGTATTCAAAAATTTTAAATGGGAAAGTAGCTCTTGAACAAAGGGTTGACTGACCAAAAAATGGAAAAAAAACCTGTCAGAAAAAGTATACGGGTTTTAAAAAAAGGGTTTTTTTTGGAACCCTTTTAATTCACCTGTGGTGGCTTAAAAAAATTGCTGTATTCAAATTTTTAAATTTAAAGGAGATCTATCAACCCAAAACTTGAATGACGAAAAGTGAAAAAAAAACACCTGTCTGAAAAGGGATTTTTTTCGGGGTAATAAAAAGGGATTTTTTTGGACCTATCAAATTAAACCCGTTTGGGGACTAAAAAAAATTGCTGTATTAAATTTAAAATGCAAAGTAGATTTTGAACAAAGCTTGACTTTCCCAAAAATGAAAAAAACACCTGTCTGAAATATTAAAGGATATTAAAAGGTATATTTGGGACCTCTCAGGGACACCTGTGGTGACTTCAAGTTGCTGGAAATTTAAATTTTAAAATGCCCCAAAGGGGGCTCTATCCAAAAAGCTGGCCTGCGCCAAAAGTGGAAAAAAAACCCGTATCTGAAAAGTTTAGGGAAATAAAAGGTTTTTTTTTGGCAAACCCATCAATTTCCCGTGTTGACTGCCAAAAAATTTCTGTATTCAAATTTAATTGCAAAAGTTTCTATTAAAAAGCTTGAAATGAAAAAAGGAAAAAAACACCTGCTGAAATGTTTACGGGTATTAAAAGGTATTTTTGGGGACCTATCAGTACCCCCTGTGGGGGACTACAAAGTTGATGGATTAAAAATTTTAAATGAAGGTGGCCCCCTATCAACCCCAGCTGGCCTGCGCCAAAGTGAAAAAAAAATGTTAAACTGAAATGTATACGGGGTTAATAAAAGGTATTTTTTGGCACCTATCAATTAAACCCTTTGGGGCTACCCAAAAATTTCTGTAATTCAAAAATTTTAAATGCAAAAAAGATCTATTAAAAAAAGCTTGATGACCAAAAGTGGAAAAAAAAAAACCCGTTTTGAAAGGGATACGGTTTTTTAAAAGGTTTTTTTTGGCACATTTCAGAACCCCCTGTGGTGATACAAAGTTGCTGTTTCAAATTTAACTGCAAGGTGGTCTTTCAACACAGCTGGTTTCGGGCCAAAAATGAAAAAAAAAAAAGATTTTGTTTAAAGTATAAGGGGGTAATAAAAGGGATTTTTTGGAACCCCTTTTAAACCCCGTGGTGGGTACAAAATTGTGTTTTTCAAATTTTAAATGCAAGGGGGGGGTTTTATTAAAGGTGGACTGGGAAAAAATTGAAAAAGAACAAATATCTTTAAATTAAATTTATGATAAAAAAAGTGGTTTTGCAAATAACATATAAAAACCCGCAAATTACTAGAAAAAAATTTTGTATCACTAATTATAAGGGGAATGCAAAGTCCCAAAAAAAAGTTTTGGGTGTAAATATCCAGATCCTTTTTAAAAGCTTTTTGTGTTCGGCCCCTGGGCCCCCCCCCCCCCGCTCTCCCCTGTGGGTTTTTCAGCGGTAGATGCCCCTTAAAATTCTTTCCCAATTCCTAAAAAATTTCAAAAAACTTGATCTAAATTAAATTTAAGGTTCACAAACCCAAAAAGTAGGGGCTGTCTCTGTTGGGAAAAAAATTTTAATAATTTCGCTGGCTGTTTTTTGAGTGTTTGGACAGGGCCCGAGCGCACGGCCTTTTTGCTATGAGACGCTGACACACTTGATCATGAAAAGGAAGGGGTGTTCTATGTAAAACGAGGTCATGTGATTTTTCCCCGCCAAATTTCAAAACCCTTTAAATCCCATCATGCGTCGCCACAAAATCTCCCCTGCTTATTTGGGAAGGGTGATTTTGGGCCGCCAAAAAAGGAAAAGGGAAACGGGCCGAAATTTTGGGGCGTTTTTAAAAAGGTTATGCAAGATTTTAACCAAAATTTTGCGTGATCTAAAAAAACCAAAACAATGTAAATTTTCCCCTGCCGATTTAACTTTGTTGATAATAAACGCTCAAAAACCCACTCAATTTTTGAAATGTCAGGGGCCTGTGAAAATATTCCCTTGAAATGCCTTATGACATATTTGAAATCTGTGCAACTATTGAGGCATTGCTGTCCATCATAGAAATTAGGTATAAATGGCTAAGTACTATGTACAAGGGGCTGCTGGTAAGTCTTTGGCTTTACCCAGAAAGAAACGAGATAGGAAGATGAAACTTTACATTTATTCCACATACTCTCCACTGATGTCAACACACATCTTACATTGGTATTCCAAGTTCTGTAAGCCTTTCAAAATTAAGGATTTCGGTTGTGCCTCAAACCAGCCATCCGTAGCAGCCATGGCATCAGAAATGGTGTGAAATTTAGTACCCTTGAAGCGTTTCTTTAGGCTTGGAAACAGATGATAGTCGGAGGGAGCAAGATCTGGTGAATATGGTGGTTGGTCAAAAAGTTGGAAGCCTAGCTCCACCAGTTTTGCTGTGGTCACTTGTGCAGTGTGAGCGGAGGCGTTGTCTTGCAGGAACAAGATTCCTTTGGACAGCTTGCCGCTCCTGTTGGCCTTCAGAACTGCCTTCAATTGGTCCAAAATTTCAATCTAATACTTTGCATTGATGGTGGAACCATTTTGAAGGTAGTCCACTAGCAGTACACTCTCCTTATCCCAGAACACAGACGCCATCACCTTAGTGGCTGATTTTTGCACCCTGAACTACTTTGGACGAGGAGATACACTGTGCCTCCACTCTTTTGACTGATCCTTGGTTTCAGGGTCATACAAATAAATTAAGGTCTCATCCATAGTGACCAGTCAATCCAGGAAGTTCTTATCAGACTGCAAACGCTGACAAATGGTCCGGGAAGTTTTCACTCACATGCTTTTCTGATCTGTTGTCAAACATTTTGGGATCCACTTTGCAGATAGCTTCTTCATGTTCAAATATTCATGGATAAAGACACAAACACATTCACGAGAAATGCCCATGATGTCTGCTATTCCTGAAATTCGCCGGATCTCCAGTATGAGGTTGTGCACAGCATAGATGATCGCCGGAACAACATCCACTCTCGGTCGTCCAGGACGTTCCTCATCTTTGGTGCTGAAGTGGCCCGGTTTCAATTTGGCAACCCAGTTCTTAACTGTAGTATATGAAGGGCATTGATCCCCCAATGTCTGTGACATATCACCATGAATATCCTTCGTGGACTTTCCTTGCAGAAACAAAAATTTTATCACTCCTCTCACTTGCAGTGAATATTGCCTTAGACTCCGCCATTTTGTTTTCCCGCATGCCTAGATCACTGTTGCCATAAGCTACAGACACAACATTTTGAAAACATATATTAGACACATAAGGATTTCATGTGATGTAACATTCGTTACCATAGAAACAAAAAAAGAACACAAAGCCAAAGACTTATCAACAACCCCTGGTATATCAGATCAGCATCTCTAGACAGACACACGCAAGCAAAAGGGTAAGCTTTCATTGACCTCCCCTCCTTTACATTTAATTTTTAGCAATTTTTAAACATCTTAGGCGCCCACTGTGAGAGGCACATACAATATAGTAAAAAAATAATTAGAAACCGGAAAAACCCAATGTGGATCAACAGAGATGTAAAGGAGGCAATAAAAAACAAAAAGAAAACGTTTCAGCTACTAAAACAGGAGGGTAGTGAAGAGGCGCTAAGAAGATATAGGGAAGAAAATAAAGTGTGTAAAATAAAGATAAAGGCAGCAAAGCTGGAGACAAAAAGACGTATTGCAAAAGAAAGTAAAACTAACCCCAAAATATTTTTTAACTATATAAATAGTGAAAAGATTAAAAAAAGAAAATGTTGGCCTTTTAAAAAGTACAGAGGGAGAGACTATAGAGGGCGATGAGAAAAAAGCAAACCTATTAAACAATTTCTTCTCCACTGTATTTACTGAGGAGGATGAGCTTCCTGTTGATGAGCAAAGGGAGGAGGTAAATTCCAACGTAAATGTTTCTTGTCTAACCCAGGAAGAAGTGCAGCTCCGCCTTAGGAAGATTAAAATAGACAAATCCCCAGCCCTGATGGTATACACCCACGTGTCCTAAGGGAGTTAAGTAATGTGTTAGATAGGCCCCTATTTTTAATATTTATGGACTGTATAATAAAGGGGTATGTCCCAAAGGATTGGCGCATAGCAAATGTGGTGCCAATATTCAAAAAGGGGTCAAAAAGTGATCCGGAAACTATAAGCCGGTAAGCTTAACCTCTGTTGTGGGTGAAATGTTTGAAGGTTTTCTAAGAGATGCTATCCTAGAGTATCTCACTGAAAATAAAGGTATAACGCCGTTCCAGCATGGGTTTATGAAGGATCGGTCCTGTCAGACTAATCTCATCAGCTTCTATGAGGAGGTTAGTTCCAGACTGGATCGGGGTGAGGCACTGGATGTCATATATTTGGATTTTTCTAAAGCATTTGATACTGTTCCACATAAAAGGTTGGTAAATAAAATGAGAATGCTTGGACTGGGGGAAAATGTGTGCAAGTGGCTAAGCAATTGACTCACTGATAGAAAACAAAGGGTGGTAATTAACGGTGCATACTCAGACTGGATCCCTGTTACTAGTGGGGTACCACAAGGGTCAGTATTGGGCCCTATCCTCTTTAATATTTTCATAAATGATCTTACACAGGGATTGCACAGTAGGATATCGATCTTTGCAGATGATACTAAGCTCTGTAAAGGAATCCACAAATTGGAGGATAATGTGTTATTACAAAGGGATCTGGATAGGTTGCAGGCCTGGGCAGAGAAGTGGCAGATGAGGTTTAACACTGATAAATGCAAGGTTATGCACATGGGGAGGAAAAATCCATTACATGATTACATGTTAAATGGAAAAACACTGGGTAAAAGTGACATGGAGAAGGACTTGGGAATCCTAGTGGACAGTAAACTTAATTGTAGCAGCCAGTGTCAGGCAGCAGCAGCCAAGGCTAATAGGATCATGGGGTGTATTAAAAGGGGCATAGATTCACATGATGGGAACATTATTCTCCCACTATACAAGTCACTGGTTAGACCACACATGGAATATTGTGTACAGTTTTGGGCACCAGTGCACAGAAAAGACATTGTAGAGCTTGAACAGGTACAAAGGCGCGCAACAAAGATAATTAAAGGCCTGGGTGGACTGCAATATCCAGAAAGATTAGCAAGGTTAGGATTATTTAGTTTAAAGAAAAGACGGCTTCGGGGGGGACATAAAAAATATGTATAAATATATTAAGGGCCAATATAGAGATCTCGCTAAAGATTTATTTATACCCAGGACTGTATCTAGAACAAGGGGGCATCCTCTACGTCTTGAGGAAAGAAAGTTTCTACATAAACATAGAAAGGGATTCTTTACTGTTAGAGCGGTGAGACTGTGGAACTCTCTGCCAGAGGAAATTGTCATGGTGAATTCACTAACAGAGTTCAAGAAGGCTTGGATGCATTTCTGGAGAGTGATAACATAACAAGTTATAGTGACTAGGTTTCCGAAGAAGGGTCTGGATACATTTCTAGATGTACTATAACAAGTTATAGTGACTAGGATTCTAGAGAGGGGTCGTTGATCCAGGGATTTATTCCGATTGCCAGATTGGAGTCAGGAAGGAATTTTTTCCCTAACATGAGGTCAATTGGCTTCTACCTCATGGGGGTTTTTGCCTTCCTCTGGATCAACACTTTAGCAACACTTTAATAAATGGGCTGAACTGGATGGACTTATGTCTTTTTTCGGCCTGACAAACTATGTAACTAGTATCCTCTTATTTAAGTGAGGAACCATTTTGCTGTCTAAGGTATATGTCCCATGTGTGATTGCAATCTTTACACCTTTTAGGCTATGTTCACATGATGAATTGCGGCGCGTACAGTACACGCCGCAGTACATCGTGTCTTTCGGGAGCTTGCACTGATCAGTGTGTACTCCCGCGGCGTGGTAGGCCCATAGACATGCATTACTCGGGGCGAGTATTCGCCGCAAGTAATTGACATGTCACTTATCTCCCCGCTCGTATAAAACAATCGTATTGTACGAGCAGAGAGAGGAGGCATAATCCATAGTTCTCTATGAGAACTATGGATTACCGTAATTTTAGCGCACATCTCACCTGTAATAGAGTGCAAATATGTGGCGAAATGCACGCCGAAAATACCTCGTGTGACCATACCCTTATACTTATGCAACTTGAAATGCACAATGCAATGTGACCTGGGGCAAACATACTCTACCTTATGTGCAATCTATGGAGATGCTCAGGGGCCAAGTAAGGGGGTTCCCTGCCCCAAATAAATATTGGCCACTAACCTTTGACTAGGTAGGTTGGTAGACCCCCAAATTAGAAAGGTGGGTAGTCCTACATTAGACTGTTAGATAGGTAGTTACACCTCTGTTAGGCAGGTAGACCTCTAATTAGGTAGATAAACCCTAAAATACAGTATGTAGGCAACTCCCTGGAATGATAAGTAGGTAACCTCCAATTAGGCAGGCAGATTTAAGTGGTGCCCTTATTAGATAATTAACCACCATCAGGTAGGTAGATAGCCCCCGCTTCCTTAATCATGCCCCTTTGAGCTAATTAAAAAAAACAAAAACCTTACCTCTTTCCCCATGGCAAACAATGCAGGCAGTGTGCTGCCACATAAAATAAGAGCTCATACAGCCATGTTAGGTTAGAAGATAAAAAAGAAAAAAAAGGCTGCTGAAACTTTGCTGGTCATTATGGCCTTGTCAGGGCTGGTTATTACAAGGCTACGGCAGCTTGATGCCACGTAATATTTGTTAGATTGGAAGAATAAATTTACTGAGTTTCATGACTTTTTACGTATTCAAAAAGGCTTTATTGAAAAACAAGCATGTAGTACAATTTTCCACAGCATATCGTCAGATAACTTCTACAGTTGCACAACAGTATCACATACACAAAAAGTAGCAATACATACAACTCCATTGTCACCTGTTCCCTCCCCAAGGGACATCACCTCCTCTAATCATGAGCATACATGTCAATCCCGGGGTCCGGGGTACAATATCAGGCTATCAGATAAAGCCCCCACAATTGAGGGATTAGATAGTTTCTGGTCTATCATGAGTGGATATTGCCATTGGAGGCGACTTTTTAATTGATGGATTGTGCTATATGATGAGTTGATGTTTTTTTAAGGGGCATAACTACAGTTCTTGTAGAGGGGCCATTGGCTGTCTGCCGTTTGGTAACCATTAATTTTATAAAATGTATTTATTGTAGATCCATTTAAAAATAATATAAGGTCAATAAAACACTTACCCTTGTATCTTTTACATAAACACTTACCCTTAGTCATAGCATGAGGAAACATGGTGAACCAAAACATTTAAAACTATGAGCTGACCAATGAAAATGGCTATAGCTAAATCACATGACAAACATATGAAGAAAAACATGTAAAATGTTTAATTGTGTAATCAAAGTTTCAACATATGTATCCACAATAGAGATGAGTGATTATAATCGACAAAGTTGAAATCTGCACGATTTTTAGGCTGATTGGAAATTTCCGATCATGCAATATTTTAGATGACAATCTGCAGATAATCTATTACTATCGCGCCATTTACGACGCTTCCTGTTATTTTGGCAGCCAGCAAATCAGCTTAGAGCATAGAGCAGGGTGAGCTGAGTGTGCGACGTCATGACTGTGATGTGTATGGTTGTCAATGGCTCGAAAAGTCACATGACCTCTTTTTGCATAGAACAGCGTTTCCTGTTCAGTATCAGTGTTTCAGTGTCTATCACTAGAGCAAGACGTGTGCTGCGTGTCTCTCAATACAGCTCAGCTCAGAGACATAGTTCTTCTCTTTATTCATACAGACAACTATGCTTTTAGCTGTGAACATTAGAATATAGGTAGATAAGAACTGAAATTCTCTAATCTACCTATATTCTAATGTTCACAGCTAAAAGCATAGTTGTCTGTATGAATAAAGAGAAGAACTGTGTCTCTGAGCTGAGCTGTATTGAGAGACACGTAGCACACGTCTTGCTCTAGTGATAGACACAAACACAGAATTTCAGTTCTTAGTTAGTTAGACAGAGACTTTTAAAGAAGCATCTAGCGCTGTACAGCCGCGGGGGTGGTAGTGGGGGTGGGGAGACAGACAGTCTGGCTTTGGAAAGGAGGGTGTATATTGTGCAGACCAGACTCTGCTTTGAACCTGCATTGAAATGGCATTTTTTTACCACTTTTTGGCCAGCACACCTCGCACCTGAGGTGAAATTGTACCTTTTATTTTGTGCATCCCAGTTTTGTTCAAAGAGCCACCTTGTACTTAAATTTGGATACAGAAATTTTCTAGTAACTGTTGGTGTATTTCATTGGTGCAAAAATCACCTTTTGTTATCCGTATAACTTTTAAATAGCTGTAATTCACTTTGGTGCAGCCCAGTTTTGTTCAAAGAGCCACCTTGTACTTAAATTAGGATACAGAAATTTTCTAGTAACTGTTGGTGTATTTCATTGGTGCAAAAACCACCTTTTGTTATCCGTATAACTTTTAAATAGCTGTATTTCACTTTGGTGCGGCCCAGTTTTGTTCAAAGAGCCACCTTGTACTTAAATTAGGATACAGAAATTTTCTAGTAACTGTTGGTGTATTTCATTGGTGCAAAAACCACCTTTTGTTATCCGTATAACTTTTAAATAGCTGTATTTCACTTTGGTGCGGTCCAGTTTTGTTCAAATAGCCAACTTGTCCTTAAATTATGATACAGAAATTTTCTAGTAACTGTTGGTAATACCGATCCCGGGCTTCCAACCACTGTCACACCCTCTGTCTCCACCTCCTCCTCCTCCGCCACGACCAAGCGTTCCTCAGCTGCCCGTGTCTCTCAGAGTCATGATCAAGGATCAGCCTCCGCTTCAGCCTCCACCGTCGCCCGAGTACCACCAGCAACACCAGAGACACATCCTACCCCTTCTCCTTCCACCAGTTTGACCTGCACACCGTACAGCGGCCAGTCTAGCAGCCAGCCTTTTGTCTACCAGGTTTGGGAGCAGAAGAAACACTTTAACCCAAACCATCCCAAAGCCAAAAGCCTAAATGTCAGCATTGCCAGGCTTTTGGCCTTGGAAATGTTGCCTTTCCGGCTGGTGGATACAGATGGCTTCCGCCACGTCATGGCCCTTGCCTGCCCCCAATACCAGATGCCGAGCAGGCATTTCTTTTCCAGAAAAGCCGTCCCTGCCCTGGCCAGCCACGTGTCATCTAAAATTTCAAGCTCGTTGTCTGCCTCTGTGTCCGGCAAAGTCCATCTGACCACCGATACATGGACTAGTAAGCACGGCCAAGGCCGCTATATCTCTGTGACAGCTCACTGGGTGAGCTGGGTGGATGTCTCTGGTGGTAACGGTGGCTCTCAGGCTCGGCGCACGCTCTTCAAAACCGCAGGGATGGTGCAGGGTTCTTTCCCCCAAAGTCCACTGGTAACATCACGTGCCTATAGAAACCAGGTTGTGTTGAAATTAATCTGTCTTGGAGACCATCAACACACAGGTCAGGAGCTGTGGATGGCTCTTCGCAACAAGACCGAGCGCTTGCTGGGTAACAAGAACCTTGTGCCAGGCAAGGTGGTGTGCGATAACGGATAACGGAAATCTGCTGGCCGCCCTTAAGATTGGTAGGCTGGAGCACATCCCTTGCCTGGCACACCTCGTCATCCAGAAATTTCTAAAGCGCTAACCAGGTCTGGACTGCCTGCTGAGGAAGGCTCGAGGTCTGAACTCACACTTCCGCCGTTCGCACCCTGCTTAGTCCCGCCTGGCTGCGTTTATTTTCGTTACACCCATATTATTGATCATTGGCTAATGAAAATAAAGAAATAAAAATGAATTCATTGAATTCATTTTTATTTGTTTATTTTCGTTACCCCCATATTATTGTACATTTTATATAGAGATCAGTACAACTTCGTGAGTCTTATCATTTGATTTCTGCCATGTACAGTTTTATTATAAAAACCCATAAGAGCGTCGTTCGCTCTCCCAATGGCCCAAATAACCGCGCCACTTTTAACTTAGCCAATCACAAACAGAGCTCGCTCTGCATTTCTTTTCCCCATAAAACTCTATGAGATAAGTAGCTCACCCGCTGATTGGCTAAGCAGGACGAGCCCCTCTTCCCCTCAACCAATCACAGTACTAGAATATTTCCCATAGACAGTAATAACTTTTAGGGCGCCCTTCTATCGCGCCCTTCTTGCTCCACTCAAAATAGATGCACAACATATGATTGGTGGATTCATATCTGCCGTCTGGGCTCAACCAATCAGCTCTTTTCTGCCTTTTTTACTGTATTTTGAATTATCCGCCTTTTCATTTGATTGGTCAATACTTCTCCATAGTTTATAATGGTTCACTGTCGCTCCTATTATGATTGGTTGGTGTTTTCCGACCAATGAGAAGAGCTTACAGAATTTGAATTACTGTATTTCCCTGCAATTTCCAATATCCCAATTCCTGATGTAGCGCCAGTCACGGTGACAAACGCGTTATTGATTTTATTTATGTATGTTTATAGAAGGTTTTAGCTCTTTTACAGAGAATGTTTTACACTTAATAAAAACAATTTATTTACTAATACTCCATGCCGCACGGCACTGAGATTTCAGTGCCCCCATCTCTCTATTGACTACAATGGAACAAAGTAGCTTGCACTCTGATTGGCCGGAATAGCCAAGACCCCGCTAGTTCAAACAATCAGCTCTTTTCTGCCTTTTTTACTGTATTTTGTACTGTCCCGCCTTTTCATGTGATTGGTCAATACTTCTCCATAGGTTATAATGGGTCACTGTCGCTCCTATTCTGATTGGTTGGTTTTTGCCGACCAATGAGAAGAGCTTACAGAATTTGAATGAGAGTATTTCCCGGCAATTTTCAATATCCAAATTCCTGATGTTGCGCCGTTCTTGATTTTCTGTTAGTGATTTTATTTATGTATTTTTTAGAAGGTTTGAGCTCTTTTTCAGATAATGTTTTGCACGTAATAAAAATTATTTTTTGATTCATACTCCATGCCTCACGGAGCATTTATTTCTTGAGCGATCTTATATATTTTCCCTTTAATTTTAAATGATCCATTTTTTCAATACATTTATTCGCTTTTAGACAGCTTTGATTTTTCACTTTATTCATTCATAAATTTGAAAGACTCTTTCTCACTGTTTTCCAGCCTGTCTCGAATCAGATTACAGGTGAGGCGCAGTCCTTCTGCGCCTAAGTCCCGCACTGCGCCTCAAACACTGGCGAGACGCAGGGAACTTTTCACCGCATGTATGAGCGCACCTCGGGCGCCGACATACATGAGGCGCAGCTTTCACGTTCGAGTGCTCGAAAACGTGCGCTCCGAAGCGGCGCGATTCATACATGTCGCCCTTCATCTTTAGAATTTTTCGCACTGTCAGTGGTTTTGGGGTCATGGTGCTGTGAGATACAGCTATAATCAAGGTCCTTTGGAACAGAAATGTGGCTTCTAAGTGGCATTTCTCCCTCACAATTTTTAACAGTGGCTGAGAAGTCATTTTTATAATTTTTTGGGTCATGCTGCTGTGAAATGCAGCTATACTACAGGTCCTATTTTAAAAAATGTGGTTTCTAACAGACATTTGTTCTTCACAATTGTCAAGAGTGGCCAAAGGGTCATGTTTTGAATTTTTGGGGGCATGTTGCTGTGAAATACAGCTATACTACAGGTCCTATTATAAAAAAATGTGGTTTCTAACAGACATTTGTTCTTCACAATTGTCAACAGTGGCTCAAGGGTGATGTTTTGAAATTTATGGGGCATGGTGCTGTCAAAAACAGGAATAGGTAGGACACTGTTAATGGACACATGTTGCAAAATGACTTGTTTTTGCAAGATCTTTAACATAGCTAGCAATCCCTGTAGTGAGACAACCCGTTTAATGCAATTAAAAAAGAGAAACAAAGACGTGGTGGGAATCCATCCTATTTTAACAATGTGTTTTCTAGAATTAAACTACTAAAAAATTGCATGTACAAAATAGCTGATACAAATATTCCTCTGAATTGTACAACGGAGGTACAGGAAGACTTGAACAGATGTAGGTTATTCAGAGGACATGGTGTATGGAGCACATTCGCCACCCCAAGAACAGAGATAATTTGCTCCAACACGTTGAGTAAAACGAGAAAAAGAATGCCAAGAGAAAGGGCACCTGGGTGAAACAGGAGCGTCAACCACCAGCATTTCCAATTGAAGCTCAATTGGTCCGCACTCATACGGAGGGGCAAGCGCTCTCGTAGAGGCAGAAATTTCTCAAGCGCTACCCAGGTCTTGACTGTGTACTGAGGAAGGCTGGAGGTTTTGGCTCACACTTCCGTTTCCGCACTCTGCTTCAGCACGAATGTTTTCGTTGCTGCGTCGTAAGGGAATTTTTGCCGTGTTAATGGATGACGGACGCCAGCCTGGGCTCTCACGGCACCCACTGCAACTCGGGCCCTGCTAGCTGAACCTGCGTGTTAATAGATGACGGACACCAGACCTGGCTCTCACCGCACTCACTTTAACTCTGGC
Source organism: Phyllomedusa bahiana (assembly GCA_025379985.1). Taxonomy (NCBI): domain Eukaryota; kingdom Metazoa; phylum Chordata; class Amphibia; order Anura; family Hylidae; genus Phyllomedusa; species Phyllomedusa bahiana. The sequence continues at coordinate 52,656 of JAODAL010000880.1, forward strand.
CCTGTTAGCTGAACCTACGTGTTAATAGATGACGGACGCCAGCCCTTGCTCTCACCACACCCACTGTAAGTCTGGCCCTGCCAGCTGAACCTTCGTGATCCACGTTTACACGTTTACAGCCTCACCCACCGTGATCAGTAATTTCCTCCAACCCACTTGACAGTAGAATGCAAGATTTTCAGACAGGCCTCGTTGACCTACTGGGGACATCTGTTTCGTTTGCTTCACATTCTAATGTCACGGTGGAACAATGTCACCAGTAGCATGGCAATTAGCTCTAGCAGCAGCAGTATTGGAAAATGAGTTGTTTTTAATAGTTTATTTCTTATTGCAAAATTTTCTGCTGATGGTCCATAAGGGCACCTGTGCGGGTTTTTGGGTCATGCTGCGTTACAGGATATGGATAGTCAATGTCCATTTCACTAAAATACTGCTTCAAAGACTACTTTCTTCCAGCACTTTTTAATCTGTGGGTCATGCAGGTTTGAGGGTAATGCTGCGGTCCAGGACAGGCATAGTCAATGTCCAGTTCAACTAAAATGGTGGTTGAAAGACTCCCTATTCCAGCACTTTTTAATCTGTGGGTCAGACAGGTTTAATGGTCTTACTGCGGTCCAGGACAGATATAGTCAATGTCCAGTTCAACTAAAATGGTGGTTCAAAGACTCCTTTTTCCGGCACTTTTTTAATCTGGGGGTCATGCAGGTTTGGGGCTCATGCTGTGGCCCAGGACAGGTATAGTCAATGTCCAGTTCAACTTAAATGGTGCTTCAAAGACTCCTTTTTCCAGCACTTTTAAATCTGTGGGTCTTGTAGATTTAAGGGTCATGCTGCGATCCAGGACAGGGATAGTCTTGTCCAGTTAAACTATAAATGGTGGTTCAAATGACTCCTTTTCCGTGCATCTTTTTACATCTGTGGGTCATGCAGGTTTGAGGGTCATGCTGCGGTACAGGACATGTATAGTCAATGTCCAGTTCAACTATAATGGTGGTTTAAAGACTCCTTTTTCTGGCACTTTGTAATCTGTGGGTCAGACAGGTTTAAGGGTCATGCTGCGTTCCAGGACAGGGATAGTAAATGTCCAGTTCAAGTAAAATGATGGTTCAAATAATACTGCCTTCTGGCACTTTTTAATTTGTGGGTCATGCAGGTTTAAGGGTCATGCTGTGGTACAAGACAGGGATAGAGAATAGTCTGTGAGTTTTTTTCTGTGACTCTTTTTGCCTAATTGTCTTGCCTGATGTATCACGTATCCAGTTTACTGTTGTGGATGTTAATTCCAGCTTCTCCAGCCCTGTTTGGGTGTAAGAATGAAGGTTTTGTTCCTCTCCCATAGACTTTAATGGTCATCGGCGATAATCTGTTATCGACTATCGGAAATCGTCATGATAATTGCCGATATTGACTATCGATAACGATAGTTGACACAATCGCTCATCACTAATCCACAACTTACAATGCAATGAATACTTAGTAGATGTGGAGTAAATCGTTCTTATAATTCATTCCCTTTGGAAAATGCATGTTAAGATGTTAAATGCCCATCTCTTTTTATACTATAGATAGTTGGGTGTTCTTCCAGCTCACCTCAAGACAATTTGCCTATTGGCAAAGCTACTGAAAATTTTAAGAGATCATGAAAATGTAGGTGTTAGAAAACTTTTTGGATAGTTGGGAAATTTGTGTTAGCTTTGCAAATAGGCAAATTGTCGTAAGATGCCAGATCAGTACACTATTCTATCTCCACCCCTTTTAAGGGGTTTGACTCTTTCAGTGCCCATAGCATTTGACTGTGGACAAACACCCATGCTGTACAGCGGAAAAGTGGTTGGAATCACCTGAGGAATTAATATTTAAACAACTATTAGAACCAATTATATGTTCGGCTATTCTTCTTTTCAATGGCCGTATTGTACACCCTACATAATTTACCAAACCGATCATATGCATAATTTCGAATGGGATAAACACGTGTGTAAGGATTAATTTGATCAGTAAGTTTCATAAATTTGCAAATGTAACAGTGATTACAGCCACATTTATAATTTCCACAAATGCTTAGCCAATTAGAAATTATATTCCGTTTCCCCTTATATAAGTTTGGGGACAAAATAGCCCCCACAGTTTTACCTTTTATGGGCACAAATCGACAACCATTCCTAAGTACACTGGCCAATACTGCATCTTGAGTATACCCAAAAAAGGCAAATATTTGGGGTCAGTTTTGTCCCCAAGATTGTATAAGGGGAAACAGAATATGGGTTCTAATTGACTTAGCACTTGTGATAATTATAAATGTGGCTGTAATCACTTTATAAAAGTTACTGATCAAATGAATCCTCTATATATAACGTGTGTTTATCCCATCTAAGAGTATATAAATTGTGACAGTGATTTTATTATGTATACAATTGAATGTACATCTTGTTTGGTAAAATATGTAGGATGTACAATACGTCCTGTAGAAGGTTAATAGGTACAGTCGTTGATGGACGGTATGTGTCACCTTGGTGATATAGAAAACCCAATAGCTGAGCGTTTGTTTTTTGGCTGTAGGTTTTTTATGGAGCGGCCAGAGAGCCTGGATGGAAAAATTCACTCTCATACTTCTGCCCGGGCGTTACCAACCATATAAAAGGCAGCTGGTGCAGGTCAGAAAGGGTGTGGTGTGTTTCTGGACCTGAAGCCAAGAAGTGATTGCTGCCGGAGCTGTTGATGTGACTGTTTCTTTGTAGGTTTTGTGGGAGAGGCAAACCTAGGTGAGCATTCTACCTCTCCATCTTTGACCATGTGGGTCAATTTAATTCTACCATCCGTCTCGAGCCTTCAAGTGGCTGCCTTTGTGGATTCCGGTTCTGCGGGTAATTTCATCCATCCCTCTTTGGTCTCCAAGTCCCACCTGCCCGTGGTTCCTCTGGCCCAGCCTCTCTCCGTCCTTTCGGTGAACGGACAGATACTCTCCTGCACCATTCGACATCGTACCCAGCCTCTTACTTTGTGCCTTGGGGTTCTGCATCAGGAACAAATTTCGTTTCTTGTACTACCCTGCTCTTCTAGTGCGCTTTGTCTGGGACTTGGTTACGCAGGCACAGTCCGAACATTGACTGGAATTCTGGTGAAGTCACTCGCTGGAGTCATCCTCTCCTGCAGAGGCAGGGTTCTTCTTTGTTGAAAAGAAGGATGGGTCCCTGCGGCCTTGCATAGACTATCGCGGTCTGAACAAGATTACCGTCAAGAACCGCTACCCCATGCCATTGATTTCTGAATTGTTTGACAGGATCCGGGGGGTCACAGTCTTTTCCAAACTCGACCTCCAGGGCGCCTACAATCTCATCTGGATCCGCCAGGGGGATGAATGGAAGACCGCATTTAATAGCCGGGACGGCCATTTTAAATATCTGGTCATGCCCTTTGAACTCTGTAACACCCCGGCCGTGTTCCAAGAGTTTTTTTGAACGACATCTTTCGTGATCTGCTGTATGACTGTTTTCTGGTCTATCTAGACGACATTCTGATCTACTCCCCGGATCTCGAGTCTCATTTGTCTCATGTCCGTCAGGTCCTCACCCACCTTCGGCGGAAGCACCTCTACGCCAAATTGGAGAAGTGTTTGTTCGAGCGCTCCAGTTTGCCTTTCCTGGGATACATGGTCTCTTCGCAAGGTCTCCAGATGGACCAAGAGAAGCGGTCAGCTGTGCTTAACTGGCCAAATCCCATCAGCCTACGGGCTATCCAGCGCTTTATTGTCTTTGCGAATTATTATCACCAATTTATCCCACACTTTTCTACTCTTGTGACGCCTATCGTCTCTCTCACCAAGAAAGGTAGTAGTCTTCGCCTATGGACCTCCGAAGCAGGAGGAGCCTTTACCCAACTGAATCTGCTTTTGCTTCCGCCCCAGTACTCCATCATCTAGATATTGAAAAAGCTTTCTACTCGGGTTACCGCAAGTCCTTTGATTTATAGCCCGGCATTACTGATGGCCCTCCCTCGCGCAGAACGTTAAAGACTTTGTGGTCGCTTGTCCCAAACCCGTACCCAAAATAAGAGCTCCCAGCTGCGACCTGCGGGTTTCCTGTTACCTCTCCCAGTACCAGAAGCACCTTGGACCCACATCGCGGTAGACTTCATGATGGACCTTCCATCCTCTGATGGGTGTTCAGTTATCTGGGTCATGGTGGACCGTTTTTCCAAAACGGTGCATTTCACGCCGCTGCCAGGTCTTCCATCGGCTCTGCAGTTGGCCACCCTGTTCTTGAAACACATCTTTCGTCTGCACGGGATGCCTGCAAACATAATTTCAGATAGAGGAGAACAGTTCACCTCTCGTTTCTGGCATGCCTTCTGTTCCCTTCTGCAAATTAAACTGGACTTCTCTTCGACCTATCACCCTCAGTCCAATAGCCAAGTGGAACGAGTCAACCAGACCCTGGTGAATTATCTGCGCCAATTTGCCTCCGCCCGGCAATTTGACTGGGTGTCTCTATTACCCTGAGCTGAGTTCGCGTACAATAACCATCCTAGCGAATCCTCCAGGAAGTCTCCTTTTTACGTTGTGTTTGGCCAGCATCCTCTTCTTCCTCTGCCACTCTCGAGTTCTTCGAAAGTTCCAGCAGCCAATGCCCAAATACGCGACTTCCTACAAATCTGACAGCTTGTCCGTCAAAACCTGCTTCAAGCTTCTGCCCAATTTAAGAAAAAAGCTGATAAGAGACGTAGAGCACCTCCCGTTTTACAACCTGGAGATAAAGTTTGGCTCTCCTCTAAGCATATCCGGTTCCGAGTACCAACCCTGAAGTTTGCTCCATGCTACCTTGGTCCTTTCTCCATTCTGCAACAGATTAATCCGGTATCCTACAAACTCCGTTTACCCCCCCCCCCCCTCCCTTCGTATCTCCAATTTGTTTCACGTATCTCTTCTGAAGCCTCTGATTCTCAATCAGTACTCGCATAAGAGGGTTTCGCCTGCCACACCTCCCAGTACTGAAGATACCTATGAGGTGAAGAATCTGGAGATCCTGGATATGAAGCACTCTAAAGGTAAAATCTATTATCTCATTGATTGGAAGGGCTTTGGTCCTGAAGAAAGATCCTGGGAGCCTCAAGAAAATGTCAATGCTCCTGAGCTCATCCAATATTTTCACAGGCTTCGGTCCCGGGGTGGAAGGGGCCCTAATGGGGGGCACTTTAATGGCTCGTGCTGCGGTCTGACTCCCAGACTGCAGGCACGTCTGTTACTCAGCTGCTGGTCATCCCCGCGCTGCACCCAGGGCTGCTGTTTGCTCCCGGCTCCTGCCTGTCCCGTACTCATCTGCTCCCTCCTCAGCAGGTGCACTCCTCTGCATCTTCTTCCCCACTAGAGGCACGCGCACGTCAGTTCCCTGGATTTAAAGGGCCAGCGGGCAACAGGTAATTGTGCTCCTCCAATCCTATTCTTGCGGGAGCTTTTTAGGGATGCCAGTTGTTGGTGTCCCTTTCCTTGAGTTGGTTTCGCCCGTACATCTTGCTAACCTTCTCTGCTATTTCTGCATCCGTTTTCCTACCTGCCTGACCATCTTCTGCTGACGTTGTTGCAGCCATGCCTGCCAGTCCTCCAGTCCTGCCTCCCTGTGTTCCAGCCTGTTTCTGTGCCTACCTGTCATGATCATGCCCAGCAAACCTTAAGCTTTGGGCTCTAATTGCCGGCCACGGCCGATTCAGCGAAAGTCATGGTTTTTTTACCTGATGCCTTGTATTTGTTTTACCAGTGTGAACTTGGTCTGTTCCTCTGTGTGCTTGATTGATTCCTGGCCAACGCCCGTGGCCAGGAATCTTCCAGCACACTCTTAGTTAACTTGGTTCCTCTTGATGGACAGCCCTGATCTCCTATCCGCTCTTGTGTTGCCTTGCTCTGTTCCCTATTTAAGGAGTCATTACCCTTCCTGCCTTGCCTGCTATAGGGTCTGTTTTCTACCTATAGTTCACCTTTTTCTCCTATATTTATCCTTCTGTGCTTCTGACCTTTGCTTGGATCTCGGTTACGCTTTGTCTCACGATTTTGTACTGCACTGTCCTTCTGTTGCTAACCTGGCCTGTCCGACTGAGTTTGCTTGTTCTGTGTTTGTTTGTCTCTGTCTGTGTTTCACTTAGCTCAGTGTAGTCATCAGTCATCTGGTGGGGGCGGCCTATTAAGGAGTCGGGTTCCCCAAAAGGCAGGTACAGAGGCTGGGACCAGTGTCAGAACCTCACTTGTCTGTGTCTCTGTGTATGTCCCTGACATTATAGCAGGCCCTTCCCCAGTCAACCATCCCGGCGGTTTAACATGAGTACCGACTTGTCGGTCACTGACCGCCTAGATGAGTTGACAACCCAATTCCAGGGCATGGCGGGACTTATAAATCAAATCGCGCAGCGCCTGGACGCCATAACGACCCCAGCACCCGGACTTGCCTCTCCGTCTGTGTCCATACCTGCCCCTGTTTTTGTGAATCCTAGCGTCCGTTATAAATCTAAGATGCTGTTACTGGAACGCTCTGATGGAAATACTGACAGGTTCCTAACCTTCAGGGAATCCTGTTACCTGTTTTTTCGCTTCAACTACTTTCCCACTGAGGCTGAAAAGATAGCGGTTGTGGTGTTTCTCCTTTAGGGTCCACCTCAGATTTGGGCATTAGCTATGCCCCCTGAAGTCCCGGAATGGAGTTCGATTGACAGATTTTTTTCAGGCCTTAGGCCATGTCTACGATAATCCCAACTGTGCGGCATGGGCGGAAACTCATCTGTTATCTATTCACCAGGGCCGTCGCTCGGCCGAAGACTACTGTTCTGAGTTCCGCCAGTGGTGGACGTCTGACCAGCCACTTAAAACCCTCTTCAGACGAGGGCTATCTGATGTGGTAAAGGATGCCATGGTCAGCCATCCAACTCCTGAGACCTTAAATGACTTTATGACCCTAGCGGTGACTATTGACAGAAGACTAAGGGAGAGACAGAGAGAAAAACAAGAGGGGGGTGGGTCGACTGTTCAGTTCAAGTCAGATTTTTCTGTAAAAACTCTTTCTACCTTTTCTGGAAATCCTCCTCTTCTATCCTCATCACCGTCTCCATCACCGTTTCCTGAAGAAGAACCTATGGTGTTTGGTTTTACATCTGCTGCAACCAGGAGGAGACATCGGTTGGGGAATGCCTTGTGTTTTTATTGCGGAGAACCCGACCATTTTCTGAGAGACTGTCCGACTAGGCCAAAATCACCCCAAGGAAACGCCAAATGCCTGAGTAATTTCCAGGAAGGTAACTCAGGTATACAGGTACCTCCTAACTTTAGTAATAAGTTTCTTTTGCCATTAACCTTGGTCTCTAACTCCAAGAATTTTGCTTGTCAAGCTATGATTGACTCAGGCGCTGCTGCTAGTTTTATCAGTATGATTGTTGTCCAGGCCTTGGGTTTGGAACTAGTTTCATTGAGTTTTCCTTTTTCGGTTTTAGGGGTAGATTCCACCTCCCTAATCGGGGGAAGAATAAAATTTCATACTGCGGAGATCACTTTGAATGTTGGGAGTTCGGATACTGAAAAGCTTTCATTTCTTGTCATGGAGAAGCTCGCTGCTGATGTTATCCTTGGGTTGCCGTGGCTCCGTCTCCATAATCCTGTGTTTGCTGGAGGAACACTGAGTTGATCAAATGGGGTGACTCATGTGGTTCTCATTTGAAGGCTGTTCATCCCTTGGTGTGTGCTGTAATTAATACTCACGATATTTGAGAATGTAATCCGGATTCTAATCACATCTTTGATGGAGACGTTGAGGATAATCTGTCTCCGCATCGACCTGATGCTTACACCATAGACCTCACTCCGGGGGCAAAGCTCAACTTGTTGCCCCCACAACAAAAAGCTATGCATCAGGATATGGGGGATGAGGATGCTCTTTCTCCGGGAGTGGACATCGCCACTTTGATTTCTGATCTAGTGTCCTCGACTACTGACTCACCAAGTCTTGCTCCGTCTGAGCTGTTACCCTTTTGCTGTGAGGATGATTTCCATCTTATGAACTCCGCCGCCACAGGTTTCAAAACTGAAATAGAATCTGCCGTTGATCGACTGTGCACGGGCTGGGCTAGGAGTCATAAGACTCTTAAAAAAGCCCAACTAAAAATCAAAAAACCTAATAAAAAACTCTGACCCAGACCTAAATATCTCCGTCTTCGAGTCCCACCAGTAAAATATGCTCTCAAACCTGTAAAGGAAAAATTTCACCAAGTGCACCCTGCCAAGTCTAGAGGGTCTGAGGGTCCAGTGGCCCCTACTAAGGGGGGAGGAGTACTGTCATGATCATGCCCAGCAAACCCCCAGCTTTGCGCTCTGGTCGCCGGCCACAGGCGGTGCGGTGAAAGCCACGGTTTTTTACTTGAGGCCTTGTATTTGTTTTACCAGTGTGAACTTGGTCTATTCCTCTGTGTGCTTGATTGATTCCTGGCCAATGCCCGTGGCCAGGAATCTTCCAGCACACTCTTAGTTAACTTGGTTCCTCTTGATGGACAGCCCTGATCTCCTATTCGCATCCTGCCTTGCCTGCTATAGGGTCTGTTTTCTACCTATAGTTTGCCTGTTTCTCCTATATTTATCCTTCTGTACTTCTGACCTGTGCTTGGATCTCGATTAAGAGTTGTCTAATGATTTAGTAATGCGCTGCCCGTCTGTTGATAACCTTGCCTGCCAGACTAAGTTTGCTTGTTCTATGTTTGTTTGTCTCTGTCTGTGTTTCACTTGGCTCAGTGTAGTCATCAGTCATCTGGTTGGGGCCGGCCTATTAAGGAGTCGGGTTCCCCAAAAGGCAAGGACAGAGGCTGGGACTAGTGTCAGGGCCTCACTTGTCTGCGTCTCTGTGTGTGTCCCTGACAGTCCCTGACACTACCGCTTCGGCTGTCACCGCCTGGGTCTACGTTGGGGGTAGCAACCTAGGGGTTTCCCTGTATCAAAGTCCTTCATGCTTTGCGGCAGGCGCCGGTGAAGACAAGGGGCCCCTTAGACTCCGTTTCTCGGTGTGGGCTTCACCAACTCCACGCGGTGACCATTGGATCCATCATCCTCTCCTCTGTGAAGCGTGACAAGCATACAGGATTTGTCATCTTGACACGCATTTCCAAAGGGGATTAATTCTAAGAACAATTTACCCTACATCTGTTAGGTATTCGTGGCATTTTAGTTGTGGAAACATATGTTGAAACTTTATTTACATAATTATACATTTGACGTGTTTTTCTACACGTTTGTTATGTGATTTAGCAATAGCCATTTTCATTGGCCAACCTAGTTGGTGGCACCACCATTTTTAGCTTTATGTATTTTGTTTTTTTGTTTATTTTCTTCATTTTTTATTTTTTGGTTTGTTATTTGATCTTTTTTGATTAATAAAAACTTGTATATTTGTGGTAGAGTTTTGTTTATTGGCGATGGTTCATGTGATTGAGCTATAGCCATTTTCATCGGTCTACTCATTTCTTTAAATTGTTTGGTGCACCATGTTTGCTCATGCAACGACTAAGGGTAAATTACTTGAAACGCGTCAGTAATGTTTTACTGACCTTACCCCATTTATATTATTTTTAAATGGATCTACAATAAATTGTTGGTGCTGGTTCCTTGTACCATTTTAATGGTTACAAAATCACCATTGTTGCCAGTGGCCTCCTGGATGGATCGTGCACCCTCAAACACCTGAATTGAACTTTGCTCCAGTTGAGCTGGCTTAATTTTGCTAGTGATGTGACCATATAGGGATAATAATATAGCTAATAGAAATTAAATGGAGATAATTCTGCATAGGGAGAAACTAGATATTGGTGACCGATTCCGCAGGATAGTACATTGCCACAGCATATTACCATACAGGAATAATGGGAAAAGTAATATCCCAAAACAGAAAAAAAATAAACATTGTGGTGTCATAGAAAATGTGGCACTAATCAACGTAAAGTAAAACCACAAGACTAGTCACAGAGAATGAATAATAAACAGGTCATAGGAAGAATTGTAGAGAAAGAGGCAGAATGCAAGAGTCATGTACAGTTTGTGCAGTCACATTAAGTAGCTGCAGGGTGGGCACCTAGAGTCACTTCCATAGGTGGGCCCTGACACCTGGCTGGAGCATCTTCTAATATAGCTCTGTTATGCTGTTCCTCTGTTATTTCTCCTAGAAACTTATTACTAAATCTGTCTGCTGGGTGTTACCGACTGGGAATATGTCTGACATTATCCAATCAATGCTGACAGTCAGTGTGTGCAGGGACACACCCCTTTGGAAACTGGGATGGTGACACCAATCTGACTGATTCATTAACCCCTTCCCGACATAGGACGTATGCATACGCCCTAGCGGGAAGTGCGTTCCCGCAAATGGACGTATGCATACGTCCTGGCGATCGTGCGGGCGAGCCGCGCACGATCGCGACATGGGACCAGCGGTAAATTACCGCTGGCCGCACGCCGTATCACCCGCAGCCGGAGTGGACTCCGGCCGCGGGTGATTAATGCTTCATTACCGCAACCTGTCATGGTAGAGATAATGAAGCTGCAGGCAGGAGGAGGGAGCTCCTCCTGCCTGCTCCCGTCGGCTGCTGCACTACAGTGCGGCACCGATATCCTGCCTGATGGTCCCGGGAAGTGAACGGCACTTCCCGGGGTCATCTGTGCAATGCATTGTGGGCATGGTGGCAGGCAGTTGTCATGGTGACCAGTACACAGTACTAGTACTGTGTACTGGCCTGCGTTCTAACAGCAATCTGATGATTGCTGTTAGAAGAAAAAGTAAAAAAAAGTGTAAAAAAAGTAAAAATAAATGGTAAAAGTGAAAAACAAGTAAAACACAAACACAAAAAATAAAATAAAAAACACGTACACCGCCCTTTTCCCCTTTACAAACGCCAATCGCCCCAAAAAAGATCAAAAATAAATAAAGTACCCATATTTGGTATCGACGCGTGCGTAATGACCTGCCCTATAAATCTTTCACATTGGTGAACACCATAAAAAAAAAAAAAACGGTCACAGAATTGCGTTTTTTGTTCATCCCGCAGAACATAAAATGGAATAAAAAGCGATCAAAAACTCATATAAACACCAAAGTTGTACCAATTAAAACGTCCATTCATCCCGCAAAAAATTCTCCTTACACAGCTCTGTATACGGAAAAATAAAAAAGTTATGGCTCTCAGAAGACAGCGATGCATAAATATTGCTTTACACAATAAAACACTTTTTTTTAAAGTGCTTCAAAATAAATATATAAATTGGGTATCGCCATAATCGTATTGACCCAGAGAGTAAATATCACTTGTCACAGATACTGCGCGATGAGCGCTGTTAAAAATAAAAAACACTACTAGGATTGCAGTATTTTCTTCACCCTTCCTTCCAAAAAATGGATTTAAAACGGATCAAAAAGTTTTGGTTTATCCCCCAAAAAATGATACCAATAAAAACGTCAACTCATCCCACAAAAAACAAGACCCAACACAGCTCCGTACACCAAAAAATAAAAAAAGTTATGGCTCTCAGACTATGGCGATGCAAAAACGTGTTTTCCTTTTTGAATAAAAGTGTTTTTATTGTATAAAAGCAGTAAAACCTATAAAAAAAATACAAATTGGGTATCGTTGTAATCGTATCGACCTGCTGCGTAAAACTAGCATGTCATTTATACCGCACGGTGACCGATGTAAAAAATAAAAATAAAAAACACTACCTGGAATGCTGTATTTTGTTCAAAATGCCTCACAAAAGCCTTAATAAAAAGTGATCAAAGTGTCATATGCACCCCATAATGGTACTAATAAAAATGTCAACTCATCCCGCAAAAAATAAGCCCATAATCAGCTCCGTGCAGAGAAAAATAAAAAAGTTATGGCTGTCAGAATAGGACAACATAAAAACGCAATTTGTTATAGACCTAATTCTATTGTGGAAAAGTAATAAAACATAAAAAACTATATAAAATTTATATCATTACAATTGTACCAACCCCCATAGCAAAGTTCTCCTGTCATTTATCCCGTACGGCGAACGCTGTAAAAATGAAGCCCAAAAAACAATGGTGGAACTGTTTTTTCTCCCCCCATTTTCATAGCCCAGTACTAAAAAATACTATGGACCACCTGTGCACCTAAAATGCACAGTACACCCCTAGATGAGATCCATGAGAGATGTTGAATCCAAAATGGGGCGTCTTCTGGAAGGTTTCGACTGTTCTGATAATTTGGGTTATTTGCAAATGCGACATGTCCACACCATAATCTGAGGTCCATATGCCAAATAGAGCTCCCTCACTTGTACGCCCTGCCATATGCCCAAACAGCAGTTTACACCCACATGCAAGGTATTGCCGAACTTGGAAGAAATTGCTTAACAAAATTTGTGATGCTTTTTTTTACAGGATTCCTTGTAAAAATTCAACATTTTCAGCCAAAATTTCAGATTGTTGGAACAAAAAAATTTCATTTTCCCAGCCTAACGCTAAAAAATTTTGTGAAACACCTGTGGGGGGTTAATATACTCACTACACCCCTGGATATATTCCTTAAGGGGTGTAGTCTCCATTATGGGGTCATTTTAGGGGTGTTTATTAAGTTTTAGTCCTGTAGGGTGTCCGCAAACCTGAAATGGCGCCTAAATAAAATTGTAATGAAAATGAGACCCCAGAGTCCGGGAGGTGCACCTCCTATTCTGGGGCTTGTGGTCGAGCCAAATAGCGCACTATGGCCACATATGGGATATCTCTGAAAACAGCAGATTCTGGGGAAACAAAATGAAGTTGCATTTCCCTGATCACATCTACCGAGTTCTTGTGAATAATAGCTGAAAATTGAAAATCTGCAAAAAAAAAAAAGTGAAATTTTAAATTTCACCTCCACTTTAATTTAATTCCTGTGAAACACCTAATGAGCTAATAAACTGTTTTGAATACTTTAAGGGGTGTAGTTTCTTAGATGAGGTCATTTATGGTAGTATCTAACATACAGGTCAATCAAAATCACGTTAGAACTGGACTGGTCCCTAAAAAAATGTATATTGCAAATTTTCTTGAAAATGGGAAAATTACTACTAAATTTATAAGCCCCCTAATATCATAAATAAAAAAAACACATTTAAAAAAAAGATGCCAACCTACAGTAGTCATAAGGTAGATGCTAGTTATAAGCTATTTTGAGTGGAATAACTATCTGTCTTACACACAGAAATTTTTGAAGTTTGAAAATGGTCAATTTTTCTAATTTTTCACGATACTTTGATATTTTTCACAATGGACCAAAATTTCTTACTATCTTAAAGCACAATGTGTAACGAGAAAACAATCTCTGAATCACATGGAAAGGTAAAAGTGTCAAAAAGTTATTCTCACATAAAGTGATACATGGCAGATTTATAAAATGGGGCTCTGTCAGAGAGGGCAAAACTGGCTCCGGCGGTAAGGGGTTAATACATTTCTTGGAGGAATAAGAGAGAAACAGCACAACATAGAGTTAGAAGAGAAGATGCTTCAGAATTGTTATTTTACAGGGTACACAAGTATATAATAAAACAGACATGTCGGGAGATGTCACAGGTCCTTTTTAAAGGATTACTCCAGGTTTTTTTTTCTTCCTTAGTTCAGTAGAAATTGCTTGTAAGGACACTGTAGTGCCAATAATTCTAATTACCTGCAGCTGTATAGAAGATCTCTGGCTGATGCAACAGTCTCTGTTAGGTCACATGATCTGCACTCTGATTAGCTGAAAAACGCAGTGTTCTTGATGCTGACGGGAATTCAGGCTCTCTATACATTCCTATGAGACTGACTTTGAACCTGCAATAGGACTGCATTAAGAGATTCACTTTCAGGTGAAAAACCAAGCTATATGTTTCAGCAACTCAGAGTGCAGGTCACATGACTGTATTCAGCTGCAGGTAAGCAAAATTACTGGCACTTCTGTGTACCTAGAAGTAACTTCCAATTAACTAAAGGGAAAAGCAAACAAGCCCTGGTCATTAAAGCCTTATTCCCATAAGATTTTTTTTGTTAGGGATACACGAAGGAGCAGTGACTGTGAAAGGGATCTACTTAGGGAAACACTACCATTAATCCAGTAATAGTTCCCCATTAGTTTTGCATCAATCAACATAACCTACTCTTCGTTCTTTGTTTACGTTGAGTTTTGGTTGATAGAGTTGGTCATTGTTTCCTTTTGAACAGGTTTTAATAGTATTTCTTTTGTAGGTAAATTTGGCTCTCTTAATATTTTCTTTTGCTGGATTTATCCTTCCGGGATATCTACTTGTATATCGCCGCCATCTTCTTAAAGCTCAAGCAACAAAGGAAAAGGATCCAGCTGCTGTCCAACTGCAGAACGGTCCCAATGGAGTGCCGGAGGGAGAGACAACAGCTTAGTGGACTCCAAGATGTTAGTACCAAAGCAATATGCTGCAAAATGACTACAAAAGTCATGGTGTATTTATTGTAATATAGAGCGAGCAGTCACATGATGATCTCCAGGTCTTATAAATCCAGTAGACAAGATTTAAATGTATTGACGTGTTTTGTTCAAGTGTTTTGGGTCAATATGTGAAAGCTTGAAGCCAGAGACATTGGCCCACATTTACTTTTGCTATCTAAAAGTTAGACAGCGTGAAATGAGTCAGGTAGTCTAAAAGTGTGCCAGATTTATCACATTGGCTCATGCTGATTGATTTTTTTTGTTATAGGCTTGTCTAGCTTTTTAAATCACCCATATGTTGGCTTACTTTCTATGCCAGAATTTAGGTGCAGCATGTCACATTGTGACCACACCACACCCACCAAGCCATGTCCCCATGTCAGGAGAGGTCATAAAAAGCATCCAAAGTGTCCACAATACAGGTGTAATGCGCCAAAAATGCGCCACTTTTTTGCCGCAACCACAATAGTTAATGTTGGCTATTGTTTTCTCAGCACATTGTGTTAATGTAAAACATATTGTTTATAACGCCGAGAAGTTGGTGAAGATGAACTGTAGATAGCGTGTCCATAACCATGGCAAAGAATCACAGGTTTACATGTTTCTTTTATGTTTGTACAATAGAATGAATATGGCACATATCTGAGAAAAAGGAGGCTGCTTGTCCACACCCAGGATAAAAAAATTATATTTGATACAAACCATTGTAAATAAAATGTATTATAGCTTTCTCAGGGTTATAGGGGGGCCAGAAAATGTAATACATGTATAATAGACTTTTGGTTCCAGAAGGAGACATAGTCAATAAAACTTGAATGGTCTGCATTCTCAGACTAATACTTTGACCAGGATGTCAATGACCCCTACTATGCAATATTTGTTGCCACAGTTCATTGAAATATATGCAATTTATATTATTCGAACTGTTGCCTTAACCTATAACTTCTAAAATTACCACAGAGGACAGTAGTATTACTTTTAGTAAAAAGGTTTATAATAATATAATTACATTAAGATTCTGACAGCATGTGTGGAAGGCAGCTATAAAGAATATTCTTCACAGTGGAAGACTCCTGACACATCCACGAATTACATGTACAGTCCATTAATCTTACTGACAACTCTGTAAGGTCTATGGTATCTCTCAGGGTACCGTAAAAAGGTACCCTAAAAAGGTGACCTAACAGATACTGCGACATGGAAGCCGCGGCCCCATACAGATCAATAGAGCAAACTTAATCTTATGTGGACTACTTTTGCTCTAAATATACAAGTATTTGAGCGGCACGCACTGGGAAGTTTGTGAAAAGACAGTTCTAGTTGTTGGGTTTGACAGTCCTGTTAGTACTAGACAAGAAATATCAACAGCACTCCAATGATTGATTCAATGCTTGGTGCAATTTTGTTGTATCAAAAGTGTTCCATACAGGATATATGGCTTATTATGTGACCAGATTTTTTTGATATTTCGGTAAAAACGGACCTTATTCATAATAGTCATCGCTCCTACCGTTGACACATGGCTTCAGCCATTACTTCCTTTATGCCCTTCTCTGAACAATATAGTGTGACTATTATGAATAAGGTCCGTTTGGACCAAAGCGTCAAAAACATCTGGTCACATGATAAGCCATTTATCTTGTATGGAGCACTTTTGATACAATAAAATTGCACCAAGCAATGGAGTACTGTTGATATTTCTTGTCTAGTACTTTTGCTCTAAAAGTATGGTAGAGTGCACTTTTGTGTCCTGTCGGGGAAGAGCCAACTTAGTCCACATAGGACTACGTTTACCCTGTTGACCTTTATGGGGCCATGGTATCTACATTGCGGTATTTTTTTTACGTTGCTCCAACGGATATCACAGACATGGTGTAAAACGCTGTGTGAACAGCCCCTAAGTTCAGTTTCACACACCGCTGTTTTGCAAAACACTTTTGTACAAACGACATTAAAAGTTCACGTGTCTTTTCAAATGCTTTCATGGCAAAAACTTCAGCAACCAGATGTTGTTTGGAAGTTAATAAGCAAATTTAAAACACAAGAAAGATGTTGCTGTTTTTTTTGTACTTTTTTGCTTTTTCTTTTTTAAATTGCAGCATTCTGGTGGTGTAGCATTTTTCAGGCAGTTTGTAACGTTCTTCTTCCCTGTTGACCTGCATTTTTTATGCACCAGAAAATGGCATATTTGCATGTATTCTGCCTTTTTTATGTGATATTGTAGCGTTTTTCCACTTGGCAAATCATGTGATGGATGAAATACACCAGAAAAAAATTCATCAAAAATGCATCTATCAATTGGCACTTTTTATTTTTTTACAAAAAAATCTGCAAAAACTACTTAAGAAAACCTATGAAGCATTAAAAAGTGATGCATGCAAAAAAATAAATGCTATGTGAAACGTGTGAAGAGGCCCCAACAATAATTTTGTGGGACCCATCACTACATAGAAAAATGGCTCTGATGGTTTTAGAAAGCCCCGAGAGCAGTGTTGTAATGAGTTGCTGCTATGAGATTCCAATTTGGTATGACGTAAAGGGAGTAATCTTGTCATTTATTGGGTTACTCTCCAATGGGAATAATACCACTTTCAAAACTACATCTAAGAAAAGTGTTTTTAGGTAGTTTAAAAGGGTTTTCTCACCACAATGATTGGCTTTTAACATGTAGGGGCAGATCATTGAAGACTGTTTTAAATACATTGCTTTGTTGATCCTTCTTTGTTCAGGAGATAAAGATTTTATCTCCTCTTAGTGCCCACAAGTTTCTGGTTACGACGACCTCTCCCTGCTCTCTCTTATCTTTAATCTGTTAGCTGCCATCCATCATTCACTCTGGCCATGATGAGTCACCTCCTGCACAGTCTTTTAGGACTTTGAAAGCCTCTTATTTAGCTAAGTAAACAGAGCCCTGCAGCCGGTGTAATCTACTTTATAAATCTCTTGCACTCAGTATTAGTGTAACAGGAATAGCTAGGAACAGCAAAACTGATGTGTCAATCACTGCTATAGACCCAGGCATAGCCTGACCAGCAAGTGTTATTCTAAAGTTGGCTGTGGCTGTGTTTGCATGGTGAGAAAACCCCTTTTAATGCATACTGCATAGGAAGACGCAGCGACGTTTATACGAGAGATCGCCGCTGCGTGTTCCTCTCCTGCCTGTCGGCTGCGTCTTGCGGGTTGCAGGTTAATTCTTTGATCGGGTCCGCAAGACGGACCCGACAGGCAGGAGAGGAACACGCAGCGGCGATCTCTTGTATGAACGCTGCTGCGTCTTCCTCATAGCCCGCAGTGTTAAACTCACTGCTAATTGTTTAGATCCATCTCTGGGTCCGTCCTGTCGGTCCCAGAGACGGATCTGTAAAGCGCTTGTAATACGGAGTGAAAACTCCATGTGAACAAGCCCTTAGCTGCATAAAAAAAACTTTTACAACCCCTATATTTCATAGTTGTAAAGGTAAAATATTATTTTGTTACTTTATCTTCATTGCCCCTTTTTCCAGTTTCAGTTGCGAGACGCTTTTACTACTCAAAATTTCTTCTCCTTTGTCTTTATTTAGCACTTTGAGTCAGGGCCATTCCTAGTTTAAATTGCACTCAGGGCGAGGTGAAGAAATTTCACTCCCACCCCACGTAACATAATGCGACACAATGAAACACAGTGCATCACCATCGACCAAATCTAAAATATACAACAAGCTTTACCACAATGTGCTACGTATTACAGTAAAGTTACATCCAGTGACTTACAGGAGACGTCTCTGAAGAGTTGTTCTCTTTCTCTTCTTCTCCATCTGTCCCAGACGCCATGACATCTTTTCCCAGCCTCGACTCTTCACTGTAGAATATATAAAACAAACATCTTAGACTCCTCACTTTATCAGCACTAGATGCCCCTGTAGCCAGTTGATGCCGCCTTGTAGCCACTAGATGCCCCCCTTGTAGCCACTAGATGCCCACCTTATAGCCAGCTGATGCCCCCTGTAGCCAGTAAATGCCCTCCTTGTAGCCAGTAGATTCCCCCCTGTAGCCAGTAGATGCCCCCCTGTAGCCAGTAGATGCCCCCCCCTTGTAGCCAGTAGATGCCCCCCTGTAGCTAGTAGATGTTCTCCTTGTAGCCAGTAGATGCCCCTGTAGCCAGTGGATGCCCCCTTGTAGCCAGTAGATGCCCCCTTGTAGCCAGTGGATACCCCCTTGTAGCCAGTAGATGCCCCCCTTGTTTCCAGTAGATGCCCCCCTTGTAGCCAGTAGATGCCCCCCTTGTAGCCACTAGATGCCCCCCTTGTAGCCAGTTGATGCCCCCCTTGTAGCCAGTTGATGCCCCCTTTTAGCCACTAGATGCCCTCCTTGTAGCCAGTAGATGCCCCCATTGTAGCCGGGAGATGCCCCCCCTGTAGCCAGTAGATGCCCCCCCTGTAGCCAGTAGATGCCCCCTCCTGTAGCCAGTAGATGCCCCCTCCTGTAGCCAGTAGATGCCCCCCTTGTAGCCGGTAGATACCCCTGTAGCCAGTAGATGTCCTCCTTGTAGCCAGTAGATGCCCCCTTGTAGCCAGTAGATGCCCCCTTGTAGCCAGTAGATGCCCCCCTTGTAGCCAGTAGATGCCCAACTTGTAGCCAGTAGATACCCCCCTTATAGCCAGTAGATGCCCCCCTTGTAGCCAGTGGATGCCCCCATGTAGCCAGTGGATGCCCCCCTTGTAGCCACTAGATGCCTCCTTGTACCACTAGATGCCCCCCTTGTAGCCAGTAGATGCCCTCTTGTAGCCAGTAGATGCCCCCCTGTAGCCGGGAGATGTCCCCCCCTGTAACCAGTAGATGCCCCCCTGTAGCCAGTAGATGCCCCCCCTGTAGCCGGTAGATGCCCCCTTGTAGCCAGTAGATGCCCCCTTGTAGCCAGTAGATGCCCCCCTTGTAGCCAGTAGATGCCCCTGTAGCCAGTAGATGCCCCTTTGTAGCCAGTAGATGCCCCCTTGTAGCCAGTAGATGCCCCCTTGTAGCCAGTAGATGCCCCCCTGTAGCCAGTGGATGCCCCCCTTGTAGCCACTAGATGCCTCCCTGTACCACTAGATGCCCCCCTTGTAGCCAGTAGATGCCCCCTGTAGCCGGGAGATGCCCCCCTTGTGCCAGTAGATGCCCCCTTGTAGCCAGTAGATGCCCCCCCTGTAGCCGGTAGATGCCCCCCTTGTAGCCGGTAGATGCCCCCCTTGTAGCCGGTAGATGCCCCCCTTGTAGCCGGTAGATGCCCCCCTTGTAGCCGGTAGATGCCCCTGTAGCCAGTAGATGCCCCCCTTGTAGCCAGTAGATGCCCCGTTGTAGCCAGTAGATGCCCCCCTGTGGCAGTAGATGCCCCCCCCTTGTAGCCAGTGGATGCCCCCCTTGTAGCCAGTGGATTCCCCCCTTGTTGCCACCAGATGCCCCCTGTACCACTAGATTCCCCCTTGTAGCCACTAGATGCCCCCTTGTAGCCAGTAGATGCCCCCTTGTAGCCAGTAGATGCCCCCCTTGTAGCCAGTAGATGCCCCCCTTGTAGCCAGTAGATGCCCCCCTGTAGCCAGTAGATGCCCCTGTAGCCAGTAGATGCCCCCTGTAGCCAGTAGATGCCCCTCTGTAGCCAGTAGATGCCCCCTTGTAGCCAGTAGATGCCTCCCTTGTAGCCAGTAGATGCCCCCTGTAGCCAGTAGATGCCCCCTGTAGCCAGTAGATGCCCCCCTGTAGCCAGTAGATGCCCCCTTGTAGCCAGTAGATGCCCCCTTGTAGCCAGTAGATGCCCCCTTGTAGCCAGTAGATGCCCCCTTGTAGCCAGTAGATGCCCCCTTGTAGCCAGTAGATGCCCCCTTGTAGCCAGTAGATGCCCCCCTTGTAGCCAGTAGATTCCCCCCTTGTAGCCAGTAGATGCCCCTGTAGCTAATTATAAAATTTAAAAAAAATTACTCACCCGACCACGGTCCTCGCGTCCCTGTCCGGAGTTGCAGAGCAGTGTAAGTGACGTGATGTCATCACGCCGCTTACGCTGTCACGCAGCTCCCTGGGATCTACTCGGCGGCAGAGCTGCCGACCGAGCAGATCTCAGCGTCGCAGGGGGGCGGTGAAAGCCATGCGCCCCCTGCGACACTAATACAGGGGAGAAGGCAGGACGGGAATGATCCGTCCTGCCTCCTCCCTGTACCGGCAGCTGCACAGCGAATGCGTGCAGCTGCTGAGTGACTCTGCGCAGCTGTTATAAAATGGCCACGCAGAGCCAGGGGCTAATCTCGAGGCGGGCGGCGCCCCCCTCGGGTGAGTGGAGCCTCGGCGCCCCGGGCAATCGCCCGCCTCGCCCACCCCTAGGAACGGCCCTGCTTTGAGTTAAACTGTTGTCAATTGACTATGGGTCTAACTAGGTCATTACTATTTAACATACTGTAGCCTTGCTGGTCAGCAGTGTTAAGACTGGGTTCACACATTGCAGTATTTTGAATTTAGATTGCATTTTTTGGCATGTTTTTTTCTGAAAGTACTGCAAAAACACTGTTTTTGCCACAGTTTCAGAAAAAGAATAAAGCATCAAAAAACGCAATCTGAATGCAACATTGCACAAAGGCTGGCTTCACACATTGCTCTAATGTTTTCCAACAACACTGTTGCTGTATTTGGGAACGATTGTCAAAAATCGCAAGAGGCTACATTAATACCAATGTGACAATGTGCATAAGAAATTAATTGTGTTACTGTACTGAAGTGTCCTCTGTACTCACACAAGCCATTAGAATGATAAGATCTCTCAACTGCTAGTCTTACTTGTTGACCTTTCCTGGAAGCACAAGACATTAAGGCTATGTCTACACAGCATGCAAAAACGATCGTATTTTCGGCGCTGAAAATCTCTCCGTTTTGCATGCCCATAGCCTTTAAGAGAAAAAAACGGCCTGTAGTCTACACAGGTTGTTTTTTTCAGATTGTTTTCTGGTTTAGGAACATGTTGTAAAAACCTCCGGCGCCCGGTGTCTTTCTGTTGGTTTCCCGTACATTCAATTGTATGGGCCAATGGAAAACAAAGCTAAACCCGACTGTGTTTTTTGCACAAAACGTTACAAAACCCACGGCTGTGCATCGGACAAAAAGTGGTCGACTTTCCGAAAGTTTTTGTCCTATGTTGTGTGGCCCTACCTAGCCTTAGCATACACTGCAAGAAAAAAAGAAAGTTCGACAGAAAAAATTAAAGGAAATATATATCAAATGCTGGATTTTTTATACTTGTTGTTAAAACAATGTAGTTGTTTGTCAAGTGAAAAATCGTTTTTGCGAAGATTTGTCAATAATAATATAATAAAAAAGTAGGAAAATAATCTGAAGAAATCAATCAAATTCCAGCTCTTATTTTTAGGAGGCACGTTGGTGAAATAAATCAGGAATCTAATTGGCAGTGGGAAACTTTTCCATATTTTGGGGGACTTTTTATTTAAAGTGGGTCTACCCCAAAAAATCTATATTTGATTTTTGTTTATGGTTTTCCTGTGCTTCCCAGAACTGGAGGTTACTGTGCTTTGTTTATGTGCCATACTGCTGCCTTCCACTGTCTGTAAAATTGTCCCACATGATGAGTACACAAGATACATGCCTCTAGTTTTTACTACGCTATGAATACACATATGTTGAAACATTGAATATTGGACATGTGCATTCTAAAGTTAAGAGATTAGTTTCATTTAGTTAATTTAAAATAAATTCAATAAATTTTATGTTCATCTTCAAATTTTAACTAAAAGCCAAGTATCCCAACATTTCTGTGACTAACTACTCAAAAAATTTAGGGATATTTGGCTTTTAATTTAAATTTCAGGAACTAAATGAGACCATCTCTTCCCTTTACATGCACATGTCCAATTGTTCAGTGTTTCAGTACTATTTGCACAACTTGCTGATCTCTAACAAGGAGCTTAATGGACCATTTGTTTTAGTTTACATCAGCGTGTTCTGCGTGCTAGACAACCGGTAAGGGTACCTGACCTGGCTGATGCATAGCGCTCTCCTTGATGTCTCCAGCATCATTGGTGGCCATCATTTCTACTCAGAGTGAATCAACTTTCATTACTGAACAGCGCTGAGGACTACTAGTCCCTTGTCCAGCGTAGATGCTGTCTGTGCCTTGTGGTGTGGTCAGGTGTCTATCATGCAGATCATGCTAATGTAAATGGTTATGAATTGTCTGACGTGACACATGGTTGCCTCTCACCTCCCTTAAACGTGCCTGGAGTTGTGTGCCATTCATCATCAGGTTCCACAGGGCATTGGTTACAATGAAGCAGTCATCAGTGTGTGATGGAGCCCAAGAACGTCCACTTCTTTGCCTTTCTGCGACTCTTCCAGCCCCTCTGTATCTCTGATACAACCTGCTGATGACATCCTGTGATACTCTAAGCTCAGTGGACACTTCCATCTGAGAGCATCCTGCTTGAAGCCTTACAATGGTGAGGTACTGTTGATCAATTGTAAGGTGTTGTCTTGGTCTCATGATGTCAAAATGTGAACAGCAGGATGAGGAGAACTGTTTAGATCCTGAAATTTCAACCAAAAGCAAAATATAGATAACTTTTTGTGAGTAGCATATGTCAAGCACTACTGGCCAAATCTAGCGCTCCATGTCATTTTATGTGGCCTTGTGAGCAGCATTGGACAAAGTCCAGACCTAGAAGGATTAATTCTCTAGTTTTCCTGGAAGACGTAGCTGGAGATTGCCAAATCGAATGGGCGCCATCTTGGATTTGGAGCTCCCTGTAATAATGCTTTTCACTTATCTTGCCAGTGTACAAGTATACAGTGGCTGGAAGGAACCAGGATATTTTACTGTACATGAGATGATGTGTTCCACTTTGCCAGGAGTCATTCCATGTATACATACATACTAAGGGGGACGTGTATGAATGGGGCTGCGCCAGAAGCCTGGCATATTTTCAGCCAGACATCAGGCGGAGCCCCATTTGCTTCACTGAAATGCCTCCCGAATGCCATTATCAGGCACATTACAGAGCGCAAGTGGCAGTTTGTAATGTGCCTGATTTCGGGGGCGTGCAGGAGGCGGGGCGCACTAGAACCATACGAAGCTATAGATTTATAGCTTTGCTATGGCAATTCTAGGCGCATTACTGCTGGAACAGGTCGAGCACTTTCAAAGTGGTTTAACTGAGCCAGAAATGTCGTCCTAGCGCTAGAATGCACCTGATTTATGACCCACTGTAGGGTGGGTTCATAAATCAGGTGCATTCTATGCTATTTTAAGACACATGAAATTTGGCGTTTAAACGCCAAATTTCATACATGTGGCCCTAAGTAACCATTTTTAGGGCTTTGGTGGTAGAACCACTTTTAGCAGAACAGACCACCAATGCAATTTTAGGCAAAGAGTGAGGCAGTCATACTGGGCAGTGATTAAAAAGTTAAGACAATGTCAACATCAGAGTTTCATTCTGTACAGCAATTATCCATCCATGATAAAAATGATCTCAGGTATCTTCAGCTGTGTATTAGTCTGTTATTCCCTGAACTGTCTAACCAATATGTTTAGTACTAGTTATTCCATATTATTATAACTGTTAAGTACTGGAGTTCTTCAAAGGGTGTATATTATATTATTTCTCAAAGGGTAGTATATTATGGCACATTTCTAGGATATGCTATGACATCTGGGACCCACTCTGATCTGAAAAACAAAGGGACAGCTGTCCATTTGGAATGTTACGCAATGTAGCTCTGTTTAAGTGAACTGAGCTCTGTTGCATTTTCCTGAGTATTGCTATACACTGGTGTGATATGAAGATCTAATGATGTGCCTATGCACACTATGGTGGGGAAACCTATAATATATACTACTTTATGTTGTAACATAAAAATGAAATAACTGTGGGCTAGTTAAGCAACAAACCTTCCTCCTCTCTGTCAGAGCAAGGTTTGAAAATGGAACAATAAATTATTTACCCATGTGTTGCCCATTTGTTGTCATCCGAACAAAAGATTTATGAAAAAAAATATTATTTACAGTTAATAATTATTTATGCTGACATCATTTGTATATAATATGTTACCTCTTGTGTGTTGTTTTGGTGTTTAAATAAATAAGTTGTAAAACTTTTGTTGCATTGTGTCATTTACTTGAAATTTAGCTGAACTATCAGGTAACTTTTCAGGATGTTATGTCTTGTTAGATCTCGCTGCAGAAAGAGGATATATGCGGCTCCCAGTGCGGAAGCTGTGCTAGGAACAGAGCTGTAGTTAACAGTTTTGTTCCTAAAGCAGTCTCTGTGAACGCCGGGAAGTAGCGGAAACCTCCAATCCCTGGCGCGTAACCCTTTGATTACCATGGTCCGTGACCGCAGCATAATCAAAGGGCTTTCCCCTGCTCCATCGGGTGATCCAGACTCCCGGTGACCCCATAGAGCCTGGGGAATATCTGTACAGTCAGCCCTGGGGACCTAGAGTAGCCCCAAGACTGTCTGTATTGGAAGCCTGGAGTCAGGGCAGACTGTGTGCTGCTGTGACTGCTGCCTGTGTCATACTGACACAAATTGTAATGTATTAGCATATATGAATATGCTAATACATTACTAAATATAAGGGTATGTTCACAAGGGGTAATTTTAGCGTGCATTTCGCCACCTATTTGCACTCTAATACGGACGAGATTCGCGCCGAAATTACGGTAATCCATATTTCTCACAGAGAACTATGGATTACGCCTCCTCTCCCCGCTCGTACAATACGATCGTATTGTAGGCACAAGGAGATAAGTGACATGTCAATTACTTGCGGCGAATACCCGCTCCGCGGGAATACGCGTATTAGCGCAAGCTCCCAAAAGACACGATGTACTGCGGCGTGTACTGTACATGCTGTAGTACATCGTGTGAACATAGCCTAAAAAAATATAAATTTGTTATCCCTTCATGGGATTATAAAAAGAAGTAAAAAACATAAAAAAGTTTAGAAAAAAGATAAAATAAAAATAAATATTTACCGTATATACTCAAGTATAAGCCGACCAGAATATAAGCCGAGGCACCTCATTTTACCACAAGAAACTTATTGACTCGAGTATAAGCCTTGGGTGGGAAATGCAGCAAGTAAGTAAGTGATGCCCCTTAATTAACCAGGACAGACAGCCATAGCAAAGAGCAGAAACTAGAGGACTTGGTGCTATGATATATGAAATGATTGTCCCCAGTAATTAGCCACATTACACACACACAAAGCTCTGCTACACGCACATTACACACAGCTCTGCTGCAGGCACATATAACTCACACAGCACAGCTACATGCACATTACACACACACAGCTCAGCAACATACACATTACACACAGCTCTGCTGAAGCCACATTACACACAAAGCTCAGCTACATGCACATTACACACATAAGGCTCAGCTACATGCACATTACACACACAGCTCTGCTACACGCACATTACACACAGCTCTTCTGCAGGCACATATAACACACACATACACAGCTCTGCTTCAGCTAATCCAGCAGTGATCACAACCAGTACAATACAATTCTGCATACACTGAGCAGCATCAACATGACTCCCCTCCCCCTCGTAGTGATATCAATCACAGGGTCACTGGTGGAAGCACACAGCAGATCACATGAACCCCCCCCCCCACGCCGTGTGACATGATCACAGGACCTAGAAGCACACACAGTAGTCTTATGAACTACCCCTCCCCCTCCGTGCTTTACATCATAGTTACATAGTTTGTCAGGCGAAAAAAGACATTACATACATCCAGTTCATACCCATTTGCTAAAAGTGTTAGTTGTTGATCCAAAGAAGGCACAAAGAACCCCGCCATGAGTAGAAGCCCAATATTGTCCCATCCTAATTTAAGAAAAAAATTTCACTTCACTGAATCCAATCTGCAATCGGAATAATCCCTGTATCAATGACCCCAATCGAGCTCCAGAATCCTAATGATCTACTATAAACTTGTTCTATATAATTACATCTAGAAATGTATGTCCCCAGACCCTTCTCCCCAGAAATCCTAGTTCCTATAACTTGTTATGGGGGGGGGGGGGGGGGGGGGGGGGGTGGGGGTTGTTGTTATATGTGTGAGGTTTGGTAATGGTCTTAAAAAGTATCCAACCTCTTCTCCGGAGTCCTGGAGCGTGTGTGTATAGAGCTTGTATGGATATGTGATTAAATCTAAAAAGTTCCAGACCCTTCTCCAGAAACCGGTCTCGGCACTATATCTTGTTATTATGTATCTTACGCCCCAGAAATGCAATCCAATGCCCTTCTGGTTACTTTGTGTATTGAATTCACCATGACAAATTTCCTCTGGGCAGAGACTTCCACAGTCCTCACCGCTCAACACATCAACGACAGGTCCTGGAAGGCACACATCAGTCCAACTTTGACTACCCCCCTCCATGTGACATCAATCACAGGTCCTGAAGCACACATCAGTCCCACATAACTCCCACCCATCCATGTGTGATCGGGGGGGTGAGTTGGGTGGAGGATAGGGAAAATAAGAGAGATGAAAAGAGAGAGATTGTCTTTTCCCCCTAATTTTAAATGGTAACCCCTGCATTAATATTGATCAGTCAGTCATGAGATCCAGCAGACTTGCACGCAGATGATACTACATTATGCTCAGTCATGATCCCTAGCCGTTTTTTTATAAATACATTGTACTCTCTGTATAGGTCTTTAGAGCGAATTATCTGAACAAGTCTTTCAGAAGATAGAAACCTCCTTATCCTAAACTTTACCACCTGCCTCTACGTTACATCACATACAGTAGATGGTACAGAATGATTTAAGGGAGAGTACTTGACTTCCTCTCCCTCCCGCCCATACCTCCAATGTGACCATCCTCACCAGGTTCCTGGAAGCGCCACAGTAGTTCACAAGACTCCGAACGTCTAGATATAATCCCAAAGAGCCCCAATACCTGACGATCAGGTCAATTTCAATACATTATATTCAAATGGTTTTGATTTTTTCTTTTCCACCCTGAAGAGATTAGAGGCTCCCTATGAATTATGTATGTTTTCTTCTGCTTTGATAGTTTTGCAGTTGCTTCAGTTCACTTTTGGGCAGTACTCTGTATTAAATGTGGCACTTGTTAATAAAACAATCTGCAAACATCAAGGAGGCAGAAGATTAGAAAGAGCTAGGGAATTTTTTTCCCACAAGCTTGTTGCTCCTTAAAGATACTATCTATCACCAGACCCCTATGGCAAAATTAAATAACAGCACATTTGTTGCCGTTCTATATTAAATAATATTAATATTTTAGTTAAGGGGGATACAGGAACAATTCAAGGGCTCAGAGCTCCAAGTGAAATGCAAAGTGGAAGTATATAAGCAAACACAAAATAAAACGACAATTACTTATTCATGAAAATGTTTGATATTTTATTTTATTTATTTTTTTAACTTAAAGTGTATGGAAAGTACTTAATTGGGTGCTCGGAATGACCCAAATGGCGCAATGACATCTAGACTGCATGCAATTTCAAATGCTAGCTAATAAATCTTAATGAACCCTATAGACATGTAAGGCTATGTTCACATGGCTTAAAATGGGACGTATCTCCCCCCATATTTCGCTCCGTACTGCGCTAAATAGGGGGCGAGATACGTTCCAGTCATTACGGTAATCCACAGTTCACAATAGAGAACTATGGAATAGGATCACCTCTCCCCACTCGCCACAAATACGGCGGCAGGAGAGAAGTAGACATGCAATTATTCACGTACGTATAAGCGCCGTGAATAATAATTCTATGGGGCGCCAGCGGCCGACTGCCCGCTACGTCCCCGCTCCGAGCAACACGGCGTACATTGCGGGCACCACACACACACACACCCGCAATTATGCCGTGTGAACATAGCCTAAAGGCTATGTCTCCACTGGCAATGGAAATAAATACGACTCGTATTGTTTGGCGGTATACAGAAAGGATTCCAAACACACCGAAAAATATCAATTGTTCTAAGCACCGCCATCCCATAACCCATTTAAAGGGGTCTCTCACTACAAGCATTCGCTTTTTCATGCTTAAATAAGCTCTCTGCATTAAACAAGCCACATTGTGCAATATATTATAGCCATTAACCAGTGGTCCTACCGAATCTGAGAATTATACCCCCTGTCATGGACTCGCATCAGCTCCCCTCAGGTGGCTATAGCTACAGACCCTGGTTTCTAATCTCACACCGATTGCATCAGGCTGCCAATGGCACAGATGTCTGGCTAATAGCCCTACAGCACCTGCTTACTACTGCAGCCTAGTTGAAGCCAGTAAACACCTCCCCAAACCCCCTGAAATTCGACGAAATGAAATCCAAGCACAAACACGATGCGAGCTTGAGGCTGAGAGTAAATGCAATGTGATAGTGGCACACCACAAAGCCCACTATTCCACATACGTAACGCACGTCAACGACGAGTAGACTACCTACACAAGTACATTTCTTTTATCTTCCAGCTTGCGCTTCTTTTTGCGAGCACGACACGTATTGTACACTGAGCACAATGTTATATGTATAAATACCGCGACTCTGATCCTCCCCAGTTCCTAACAGATACGCCCCCGAGCGGAGGGGAGAATGCTCTTTGCAGCAGAACAAAACCACGTGCTGAAGCGCTACAGTTTTTTATCTCGTTAGCTTCCTACAGAAGTCAACTACTATACTCAAAAAACTCAACGGTCGTCGCGAGTATATGCATCGAAAACAAAATCAGTCGATACTTTCGGCCAACATTTTGTCTGATGCAGTGTAGACCTATCCTAATAGAAACACGAAATGATGGACAGAACTGGCCAATACAGTTCAGAGTTTTGTTTGAATATGATTAGAATGAATTACTTTGGGTTTCAATAAACCTTGCTTATTGCATGGGCAGAATTTATTAAACATTCTTCTGAGAAAAAATCAGAACAAAGCAGAGAGCTACGACAAAGGATATTGTAAAGCCTATAGTAGCAAAGTAAGGACATATCCTCCTCCTCTCCTCCCCCCCTCACCGCCCTCCCCCACCCCCCCCCCACGCCTGGTGGATAGATTCAGCCAACCCAGTACATCCTTGCCTTTTTTCTGTCTGGGATGAAGTGGCGCCCTAGGTGTTTGCCTACCTGGCCCTTGATCAAAGCCAGATTATTTCTGCTCCATATTATAGCATGCTGTACAAAATGGATTCTGCTCTTCAGGCAAAGTATAAATTATAAGGCCTGGTTCACATTTGCAGGTGGAAGGGTTTCTGTTATTTGGAAACCTCCGTCACAGAGGTCTGTAAGAGACCTTTTACCGCGACGGACCCAAACGAACGGTGACCATGACGACCATAATTACTGTATTAGGTCTGTCTCATGTCTGAAGCGTGTCCAATACAGTTACTTGATCGGAAAAAAATTAAGCGCAACTTGCTGTACTAATTTTTTCCTAATTCCCAACAGAACTTGCGACAGAGGTTCTGAAACGAACCTCCGAGGTAAATGTGAACCTTCTAACAGTGAACTAATATGTTGCGGATTTTTGCTGTAGATTTTGAATTTAGAATTTTTCAATGCATTTTGATGGGTCTTTCAAAAATATGAATAAAATCTGTGTGGATTTAGAGCATGTCAATTCTTTTACTAATTCTCACCACAGCATAAAAATGCTCTTCAAAGACACAGAAAATCCATGTCAAATTTGCATGAAACACATGTGGATCTTGCTGTGGACTTGTGACAGTTACTACTGTCGTGGTGAATAAATATTACGCCAGGTAGACCCAAAACCCTAAGAATGACCAATAAAACCCTGACTTATACTTGTCAGTGATATATAATGTGCATAATGATTTTTAACAAGGTTCGCAGTATTCACATTTTAACACATCTCGTTTTTAAGGATTCATCTTTCATGTTAATTATTGTTGCTTGAATCTAAAGTCCCAAATCGTTCTCAATGATTTGTATTGAACCTATGGAAAAATTGTTGCCATTCGAGTTTGACTCATTTGGTGTCAGAATCTGCCCTCAAACAATGTAATATAAATTTAAAACAAACCCTAGGTTGAGGGTAGGGTTAGGATTTTTTATGGTATTTTTACTGGTTTACTTACTGTTCTACAGAGCCTCCAATGAGGTGTCACTTCCGGTCCAATGTCCACTTTCGAGGTACCCATAATCAACAATAGGGGTTACCACTGTGTTATGGTAACCAGAAGCACTGCTGGATTATAAGTGGAATGGTAAGTTAAAGGGGTTTTCTCACGATGCAGTTTCACAGAGTTGTAGCCAGCTTTAGACACACATAGGGCATCATGTATGAAAACTGTCTGGGGCTAAGACTTTCTTTGTTGTCCATAGCAACCAATCAGAGCTCCTCTTCATATAATACTTTATACAGCCCATTTCATATAGTACTCTGAAAAAAATGACAGGGGAGCTCTGATTGTTTGCTGTGGGCAACAAAGAAAGTCCTAGACCTAGACAGTTGTCATACATGTACCCCATATTGTTCAGGCTGTGGGAGGGTCCATAGCAGTGATTAGCATACTCTTCTATGTTACAGTGACATAACTGCAGGAGAGTTATAAAGTATACTATAGAGGGCTACAGAGCTCTAAAGAGTGAAAGATTCCCATTTAGTTAAGTAAGCAGTCTGTTGCAGGAGATAAGACTCTGCAGGGAGTGACTCACCATGGAAAGACTGAGTGACAGCAATTTAGAGCTAAGAGAGAGCAGAGAGAGGTAGAGAGAGGTGTTTGCTAATCAAATAAACTTCTGTGCTCTAAGAGGAGATAAAATCTTCTTTATTTCCTGAACAAAGCAAAATCAACAAAACAATGTATTTGGTCATAATCTTTATTTACCTTTTCTTGCATGTTAAAAGCTAATCATTGTAGAGAGAAAACTCCTTTAACTCATAAAAATCTATGAAAAAGCTCTAAACCCAACCTAGGGTTAGTGCTCGGATAAATTTCTGTGAAGTCGGCTTAAAACTACCACAGTGAACATTGTTATGTACATGTGACAAGTTTTTATGAATTATTGTAGACAAATTGTCTTCAGCATATACCACAGATACACAGGTTTCTTTCTTCTCCTTTCTTTCTTCTTTCTTTCATTCTTCTTTTCTTTCTTGTCTTTCATAACTTTCTTTCTATGGTGAAGTGATGATTAAATTTAATTTCATATAATGTATTTTTTTTTATGTGCTTGTAGAATGGCTTACATTAAGTGGAAAGCAACCGTTTGGAAGTGTCTGGGACAGGTAAGCCAAGGTATTGCAATACCATCTGCATGAAAAGTGGAATGTATAAAACATCCAAAGGCTCATAGCAGGGAATACTCTTCCAGCAAAAAGTTATGTAACTCATATATAATGTTCATGTATTAGATACAATAACTGTGAAGTGGTGTTTAAAAGTTTGTGAACCTTTCAGAATTTGCTATACCTCTGCATAAATTTAACGTAAAATTACATCGGATTTTAACACAAGTCCTTAAAGTAGGTGAAAGGAACCAAATCAAAGGAGTCAGATATATTAGACTTAATAATTTATTTGAGGAAAACGATCCAATATCAGATATCTGTGAGCAGGGCCGCCATTAGGGGGGTACAGGCAGTACTCCTGTACCGGGCCCAGGCCAGTCTGTGAAGCAAGGGCGGCCCGCCGAAACCGCATGGTACCTGCCCACCCTTGCTTCATAGTAATAGTAAAGAGAACAGGCCATAAGGCTTGTTCTCCTGTACCAAGATGAGTGAGGCGCTTGCGCCTTTGTATAGGGCTGGGGCCCAGCGACGCTGAAGGGGGCCCCGCGCTGTAGTCCGGTCACAGCTGCGCTTGATGACATGCACGCACTCCTCCTGCGCGCTGTGACTGGAGCAGCTGGGCCCTCCTCTTTCTCTGCATCACAGGAGGGGGCCCGCGCGGCTCTGTGTCCGAGAAGGGGCCGCGCTCTTTACATACAAGCCTGCAGCAGCGTCGGTCTGTCACCTCTCCTGGTTCTCCAGGAGTCTCCCTGTGCCTCGGAGTTGGCACCCAGATCCCCTCTCTCTGACTGTGGGCGGGAGCCTTCAATTGACTCCTGTCCCGGCGCATAGGGAGGCAGTGCGGCCGACTGCGATTCCAGGAGACTGCAGGAGATACTGAACGAAGGTGAGAGACTCTGCAGCCAAGCTGAATGTAAAGAGCGCGGCCCCCCTCACACTCTGAGGTATGTGGGCCCCCATGAAGCCCCTTTGCCCCAGCGACCCCCCCCCCCCTCTGAGGCTGTGGGGGCTGTGTTGTGACACGGGGTGGGGCTGTGTGTGTGAGGCTGGTGGGGGCTTATAGTGGGTGTAGTGAAACGACTGGGGGCGTGGCTGTGTCTGTGTGATGAGTGCACAGACTTGGGGAGGATCCCTAGTGTTGTCTACAACTGGGGGGGGGGCTGTTGTTGTGGTGAACACTCGGGGGCTGTGTGAGTGACACTGGTGGGGAGCTGTGGTAGTTGGACCACTTGGGGAGGCTGTGTGTGTGACAACTGGGGGGAGCTGAGTGTGACACTGGGTGGGAGCTGTGTGTGTGACACTGTGGGGGGGGATGTGACACTGTAGAAGGCCAGTTTTGTGGTGAGACACTGGGTGGGTGGATAGCATGAGTGTGTTTACACTGGGGGGGAGCCTGAGTGTGTGACAAGACTGGTGGGTGATCCGTGGTTTGTGACACTGCGGGGGGGGCGGCAGGTGTTGAACACTAGGGGAGTGACAGTATGTGTGTTGAACACTACTGGGGGGGCTGTGTTTGTGACACTGAGGGGGGGGCCGTGGTGTGTAACACAGGGGAGGGGGTCTCCGTTTGTGTGTGTGATACTGGGGGGTCTGATGTGTAGCACAACAAGTGGGGGGCCTGTGATTGTGTGACATGTTGGGGATACAGTGTGTCTGAGCTGCTGGGGGGCCGGCTGTTGTGTGGGACACTGGGGGGCTAGGGTGAGAGTGTGACACAGCTGAGAGAGGGCTGTGTGTGATTGTGACACGTGGGGGGGGCTGTGGTGACTCCTCTCTGGGGGGGGGGTCTTGTGTGTGTATGACATCTGGAGGGTTTGTGAGTGTGACACGGGGGGTGGGCTGTGTGTGTGACACTGCGGGGGGGCTGTGTGCGTGTGACACTTGGTGGTCTTGGAGTGTAGTGACACCTGAGGTGGCGGGGCTTGTGTGTGATGAAGGGCTGGGGGGGCCAGTGTTGTGTGGAGGCTGGGGGGGCTGTGTGCGTGTGAAGCCCTGGGGGTGGGCTGTGTGTGCGACACTGGGGGGAAAAGCTGTGAGTGTGAGTAGGCAGGAGGGTGGCCAGTGTGTGTGAGGCTGGGAGGTCGCTGTGTGTGTGACACGTGGTGGGGCGCTGTGTGTGAGTGAGGCTGGGGGAGGGACCTGTGTGGTGTGCACTGGGGGGGGCTGAGTGGAGTGTGAGACACAGGGGGGGCTCTGTGTGTGGTATCACTTCGGGGGGAGCTTGTGTGGTGTGACACTGTGGGGGGCCAGTGGTTGTGTTGAGGCTGGGGGGGGCTGTGTGTGACACTGGGGGGGGCTGAGTGTGTGTGAGGCGGTGCGGCGGTAGGGACCTGTGTTGTTGTGAGTCCAAGTGGGGGAGCCTGAGTTTGGTTGTGACACTGGTGGGGGCTGTGTGTGTGAGGCTGGAGAACCTTTGTGAAAGGCTGGTGGGGGGGGGCTGTGTGTGTGATAGGCTGGGAGGAGGCTGTGAGTGTGTGAGGCTTGGGCGGGCTTGGTGTGTGTGAGGCTCGAGGGTGGGCTTGTGTGTGCAGTCTGGCGGGGGCTGTGTGTGTTGTGAGGCTGGGGGGGGGCTGTGTGTGGAGGCTGGGAGGGGAGCGATGTTGACACGTTAGTCTGGGGGGGCTGTCTGTGTGTGAGTGCGTGCGGTGGGTCTGTGAGTGTCAGAGGACTGGGGGTAGCTGGTGTGTTTGAGAGCATGGGGATAGCTTGTGTGTGAAGTGGGGGCGAGCCTATGGAGTTTTACAGAGGGTGGGGTTGGTGTGCGGGGCGCAGAGCGTTGTTGTTGGCAGAGGTGGTGTGACCGTGGGGGCGGGACGATGGGTTGAGCAGAGGGTGGGGGTTTGATGTGGCGGGTGAGGCGATGGGGTTGGCAGAGGGCAGGGTTGATGTGGGGGGGGAAGATGCTTCACCTGTATGGGGCCCTGAAATTTCTGATGGCGGCCCTGTCTGTGAGTGATAAAAATATGTGAACCTTTGCTTTCTGTATCTGGTATTGCTCACAGCAATCACTAGCATTATAAACAAGATTTCATACTAATTTTAGCGCTGACATCTGTGGCTCCTATGCCGAGGAGACTTGGAAGATTTAGCGAATTTTAGCCCATTCCTCCATACAAAACAGCTTAAACTCTGTAATGTGGGTTTCCGCCTATGAATTGCTCGCTTCAGGTCCTTCCACAATATCTCCATTAGATTAAGATCAGGACTTTTGTTTGTCCATTTTGGTGGAATGACTTGGTGTGCTTAGGGATGTTGTCCTACTTTTATAGGGGTTGTCCACTTTATAATGTCTTTATATTAACTTTACTTATTATGTACTTAAAGAACTGTCGCACTACATTGATTCATCTTACCTCAGTACCTGTTTCTTGGTTTCAACTCTTTGAATTCAGGGACGGTTTTATTGGCTTCCACAGGCTGCAGTAGAATTAAGGTCTGTAGCTATAGCAACCAGTGCTGGCAGCCTATCAGGATAGATGAACAGGTGCTGTTAGCTATAGTGACCTGAGGAGACTGATGCAGCACATACAAGAATGATATCAACGAATACGGTAAGGACACTGTTAATAGGACTCCTATATGCATAAGTTTATACTTGTTTTTGCAAGCTCATTTAACCATTAAAAGCAATCATTTTTAGTGAGACAACACCCTTCAATAGGAAAATTATATCAACTTCTACTAAATCATGTCTATGCATTAAATGTGGCCCCTGATCTACGCATTACTACTACTGTACAAAAAACTAAGAAAAATAACAAAACAAAAAGAAAAACAGTAGGCCCCTATCTAGAAAACAAAAATGTACAGCCCACATTTCTGTACACAGTAATGGCCATAGAGTAACTGTATGAACAAAACAGTCATGTGACCTCCACATGTCATGTGACCCCTGGTATCCAGTGTAAGTGGGCGCAAGGAGCCATCATATTTGTCACTGATATGCCTTGTGTCGATGAGCTAAAAACCATTGTTTATTATGTGTTAGCAGCATTAAGTGACTGACACCTATGGTATAGCTGCTAGTAGCAATGGTTCGGGGACGGGTTTTTACCGGAGCAGCCAAATTGCTGGGTGGGGTGTGTCTCATCCCACAATTCCCTGATTCAGCATGGATAGTCAGCTATGTACGCCCTGGTAGTCAGTGAAAACTCGGAGCGGCGTGGTATGCCCAGTCTCACTGCAAGTTGCTGTGGAGTAGGAACTTTGTTTTGCGTGTCCTGAGGCAATCAGTATACTTTTCCAGAAGCGGCGCTGTACCCTACCAATAATAGGACGATTAAGAACCCTGTGTGGGTAACAGGAACTGTGCTATACACACTATATACTTTGGCTCTGCTAAAGACTGTTTCAATACCTGGGTGCTGGCTGAAGCAAGCCTTTTGTTGTGTTTGGGGTTTACTTTTTGTTCAACGTGTGGCAAAAATAAAGAAGCATTTCCGTCTAATTCTGCACCAATCTTGGCTGCGGTTTATCATCTGAAAATTCTGCCACTTTGCACACTAATCCTTAACCAAGACAAACAGTAGGTATGGGAGAAGTCAAACTTCTCCATATTAACTACCACGTCCACAGCGTCTTATCATGTGACCCCCCACACTAGGTTCATGTGACTACTGGGTATCAAGGTAACAGTATGTACGTATGTGGAGGACAGAACTCTTCCAGTATTACTATTCTCACAGCACGTCCCCCCCCCCCTTTCATGTGGATCACCATGCACATGGCCGTTCCTAAGGCTAAATTGCACTCAGGGCAAAAGTGAAAGAAATTTTGCCCCCCTCTTAAAATATAATGCCGACCTCATGCTATCACCGGATAGTTTTTGCCCCTGTAGGTCCATGTAATATAACCCACCCTTGGCAAATACACAGTACTCCATCAGCCACGATAGTTTCCCCTGTCATGTCAGTTGCCCCCTTGTACGCCAGTTTTGTCCCCCTGTAGCCATTTGCCTTCTGTACCAGTTTGCCCCCTGTATAGCCAACATTGCCCTGTAGTCTCAGTTGCCCCTGCCAAGTCCGTTGCCCCCTGTGGCCTGTTTTTGCCCTGTAGCCAGTTGCTCCCTGTAGCCTGTTTTGGCCCCCTGTATAAGCCAGTTTTGCCCCCCTGTAGCCAGTTTGTCCCCTATAGCCAGTTTGTCCCCTGTAGCCAGTTTGCCCCCTGCAGCCAGTTGCCCCCAGTTTTGCCCCCTGTAGCCCCATGTAGCCAGTTGCCCCCAGTTTTGCCCCCTGTAGCCTGTTGCCCCCTGTAGCCAACATCTCTTGTCACCCTGTAGCCATTGATGCACACCACCTAGTATGCCTAGTTTGCCCATCTGTAGCCATTTGCCCCCCTGTAGCGGCCAACATTGGTCCCAGTTTGCGCAACTAGTAGCCAATCTTTTGCCCCCGCACAGACGCCAGTTTTGCCCACTGTAGCCAGTTGTCCCCTGTAGCCAGTTTGCCACGGTAGCCAGTTGCCCTCTGTAGCCAGTTGCCCCCAGTTTGCCCCCTGTAGCCAGTTGCCCCCAGTTTGTCCCCTGTAGCCAGTTGTCCCCCTGTAGCCTGTTTTGCCCTCTGTAGCCAGTTGCCCTCTGTAGCCAGTTGCCCCCAGTTTGTCCCCTGTAGCCAGTTGCCCCCAGTTTGTCCCCTGTAGCCAGTTTGTCCCCTGTAGCCGGTTGTCCCCCTGTAGCCTGTTTTGCCCCCTGTAGCCAGGATTGCCCCCTGTAGCCAGTTGCCCCCAGTTTTGCCCCCTGTAGCCAGTGTCCCCTGTAGCCAGTTTGTCCCCTGTAGCCAGTTGCCCCCAGTTTTGCCCCCTGTAGCCTGTTGCCCCCTGTAGCCAGTTGCCCCCAGTTTGTCCCCTGTAGCCACTTGTCCCCCTGTAGCCTGTTTTGCCCCCTGTAGCCAGGTTTGCCCCCTGTAGCCTGTTTTGCCCCCTGTAGCCTGTTATTGGCCCCCTGTAGCCTGTTTTTGCCCTGTAACCTGTTTTGCCCCCTGTATAACAGTTGCCCCCAGTAGCCTTGGTTTTGCCCCCTGGTAGCCTGTTTGCCCCCCTGTAGCCAGTTGCCCCCAGTTTTGCCCCCTGTAGCCAGTTGCCCCCAGTTTTTCCCCCTGTAGCCTGTTGCCCCCTGTAGCCAGTTTGTGCCCTGTAGCCAGTTGTCCCCCTGTAGCCTGTTTTGCCCTCTGTAGCCAGTTGCCCCCAGTTTGTCCCCTGTAGCCAGTTTTGCCCCCTGTAGCCAGTTTGCCCCCTGTAGCCAGTTGCCCCCAGTTTTGCCCCCTGTAGCCTGTTGCCCCCTGTAGCCAGTTTGTCCCCTGTAGCCTGTTGCCCCCTGTAGCCAGTTTGTCCCCTGTAGCCAGTTGTCCCCCTGTAGCCTGTTTTGCCCTCTGTAGCCAGTTGCCCCCTGTAGCCAGTTGCCCCCAGTTTGTCCCCTGTAGCCAGTTTGTCCCCTGTAGCCAGTTTGTCCCCTGTAGCCAGTTTGCCCCCTGTAGCCAGTTTATCCCCTGTAGCCAGTTTGCCCCTGTAGCCAGTTTTTGCCCCTGTATCCATTTGCCCCCTGTAGCCAGATTGCCCCCCAGTTTTTTGCCCCCTGTAGCCAGTTGCCCCCAGTTTGCCCCCCGTAGCCAGTTTTGTCCCCTGTAGCCAGTTGCCCCCAGTTCTTGTCCCCCGACGCCAGTTGTCCCCCTTATCCTGTTTTGCCCTCAGTAGCCATTGCCCCCAGTTATGGGGGGGAGTGTGTCCCCGTGTAGCCATTGCCCCTAGTTTGTCCCCTGGTAGCCAGATTGTCCCCTGTTAGCCTGTTTTGCTTGCCCCCAGTAGCCAGTTTGCCCACAATTTTGGTCCCTGTGACAGTTGTTGTTCCCTCTTTATCCTTTTTGCCCCTTGTACGCCAAGTTTGCCCCTGTAGGGCCAGTTGCCCCCAGTTTGTCCCCTGACCAGTTGCCCATCAGTTTGCCCCCTGTAGCCAGTTGCCCCTAGTTTTGTCCCCTGTAACCAGTTTGTCCCCTGTAGCCAGTTATCCCCCTGTAGCCGGGTTTGCCCTCTGTAGCCAGTTGCCCCCTGTAGCCAGTTGCCCCCAAGTATTTGTCCCGTAGCCCAGTTGCCCCCATTAGTCCCCCCCCTGTAGCCAGTGTCCCCTGTAGCCAGTTGCCCCCAGTTTGTCCCCTGTAGCCAGTTGTCCCCCTGTAGCCTGTTTTGCCCTCTGTAGCCAGTTGCCCCCAGTTTGTCCCCTGTAGCCAGTTGCCCCTAGTTTGTCCCCTGTAGCCAGTTTGTCCCCTGTAGCCTGTTTTTACCTCTGTAGCCAGTTGGCCCTCAGTTATGTCCCACTGTTAGACAGTTTCCCTCTGGTATCCTTTTTTGCCCCCTGTACCCAAGTTTGCCCACTGTAGCCATTTGCCCCCAGTTTGTCCCCTGTAGCCATTGCCCTCAATTTTTGCCCCCTGTAGCCAGTTGCCCCTAGTTTGTCCCCTGTAGCCAGTTTGTCCCCTGTAGCCAGTTGTCCCCCTGTAGCCTGTTTTGCCCTCTGTAGCCATTGCCTCCCTGTATCCAGATTGCGCCCCAGTTTGTCCCCCTTAAGACCAGTTGCCCCCCAGTTTGTCCCCTGTAGCCAGTGTCCCCTGTAGCCATTTACCCCCAGTTTGCCCCTGAAGCCAGTTGCCACCCATTTTTGCCCCCTGTAGCTCCCCCACATACACCCCCATTTTGCCCCCAACTTTGTCCCCTTAGCCGAGTTTGCCCCCAAGTTTAGTCCCCTGTAGCCAGATTGCCCCATGTTTTTGTTGCCCCCTGTACGCCAGTGTCCCCTGTAGTCCAGTTCTGTCCACACTGTAAGCCAGTTGCACACCCAGTTTGCCCCCTGTAAGCCAGTTGCCCCCCAGTTCCCCCCCTGTAGCCATTTTTGCCCCCTGTAGAGATCACGTTTTTTGAGCCCATGTAGCCTGTTCCCCCTGTACCAGTTGCCCCCAGTTTTAGGTCCCCCTGAAGCCAGTTGCCCCCTGTAGCCAGTTGCCCCGTTTGGACCTATGTAGCCCGTTGCCCCATTTGTCCCCGTAGCATTTTGCTCCCCTGAAGCCAGTTTTGCCCCTGTAGCCAGTTTGTCCCCACTGAAGCCATTTTCCCCTGTAAACAGTTGTGCCCTGTAGCCAGTTTTGCCCCCTGTAGCCATATGCCCCCTGGTAGGCCACTCTTCTTGCCCACCCAACACAAGCCATTTGCCCCCCAGTTTCTGACCCCCTGTAGACCAGTTGCCCCCATTTGTCACCCTATGTAGCGCCAGTATGACCACCCAGTTGTGTCCCCTGTGCCCGTATGGTCCCCTGTATCCTGTTTGGGCCCCTCTGTAGCGCCAGTTTGCCCCCAAGTTTGTCCCCTGTAGCCAGTTGCCCCTAGTTTGTCCCCTGTAGCCAGTTTGTCCCCTGTAGCCAGTTGCCCCTGTAGCCATTTGCCCCCAGTTTGTCCCCTGTAGACATTGATCAATTATTCCCCTTCTGTACAGCCTTTTTTGCCCCCTGTACCCATTTGCCACCCCGTAGCATTTGCCCCAGTTGCATACATGTCACCCCTGTAGCCAGTTGCCCTCAGTTTGCCCCCTGTAGCCAGTTGCCCCTAGTTTGTCCCCTGTAACCAGTTTGTCCCCTGTAGCCAGTTATCCCCCTGTAGCCTGTTTTGCCCTCTGTAGCCAGTTGCCCCCTGTAGCCAGTTGCCCCCAGTTTGCCCCCTGTAGCCAGTTGCCCCCAGTTTGTCCCCTGTAGCCAGTGTCCCCTGTAGCCAGTTGCCCCCAGTTTGCCCCCGGTAGCCAGTTGTCCCCCTATATCCTGTTTTGCCCTCTGTAGCCAGTTGCCCCCAGTTTGTCCCCTGTAGCCAGTTGCCCCTAGTTTGTCCCCTGTAGCCAGTTTGTCCCCTGTAGCCTGTTTTGCCCCCTGTAGCCAGTTGCCCTCAGTTTGTCCCCTGTAGACAGTTGTCCCTCTGTAGCCTGTTTTGCCCCCTGTAGCCAAGTTTGCCCCCTGTAGCCAGTTGCCCCCAGTTTGTCCCCTGTAGCCAGTTGCCCTCAGTTTGCCCCCTGTAGATACAGTTCCCGTAGTTTGTTCCCCTGTAACCCAGTTTTGGCTCCCCCATATACGCCATTATCCCCCCTGTAGCCTGTATTTGCCCCCTGTAGCCAGTTGCCCCCTGTAGCCAGTTGCCCCCAGTTTGTCCCTTGTAGCCAGGTGCCCCCAGTTTGTCCCCTGTAGCCAGTTTGTCCCCTGTAGCCAGTGCCCCCATTTGCCCCTGTACCTATTTGCCCCGAGTTTTGTCCCCCTGTAGCAGGTGGCCCCCAGTTTGTCACCTGTAGCCAGTTGCCCCCTGTTTGTCCCCTGTAGCCAGTTGCCCCCAGTTTTGCCCCCTGTAGCCAGTGTCCCCTGTAGCCAGTTTGTCCCCTGTAGCCCGGTGCCCCCAGTTTGCCCCCTGTAGCCAGTTGCCCCAGTTTGCCCCCTGTAGCCAGTTTTGCCCCCTGTAGTCCCAGTTTTTGCCCCTGTGCCTGTTTGCCCCCTGAAGCCCAGTTGCCCCAAGTTCTTAGCCCTGTACCATTGCCCCCTGTAGCAAGTTGCACAGTTTGTCCCCTGTAGCCCGTTGCCCCCAGTTTGTCCCCTGTAGCCAGTTGTCCCCCTGTAGCCTGTTTTGCCCCCTATAAAACATAAAAAACTCACTTACCTTTCCAGGATCCCCCGCAGCGCTGTCAGGTCCAGGTCCCTGGGACGGGAGCCGAGACTGAGCCTCGCAGGGGGCGCAATGAATAGACGTGCGCCCCCTGCAACGCTGCTGTGTATGTATCGGCGCTCTGACTGAGCGCTGATAAATACAGGGGAGGAGGCTGGAGGGGAGCGATCCGTCCTGCCTCCTCCCTATGCCGGCAGCTGCGCTAAGTGTATGCAGCTGCCGGCAGAGTCCAGGCCTAGCCGCGGGGCGCCTCGCCCGCCCCTAGGAACGGCCCTGACCACGCAGGTCATGTGACCATGGTATCCAGGTAACAGTAGTGTATGGAGGAGCAGGATTTCTCCAGTATTACTACCTCCAGCAGCTTCTTATCATGTGACCTCCACACAGGTCATGTGACCCCTGGTATCCAGGGTAACAGTAAGTGTATGAGGAGCATAACTTCTCCAGTATTACCACCTCCAGCAGCTTCCCATGTGAACACCACACAGGTCATGTGACACTGTATCCAGGTAACAGTATGTATGGAGGAGCTGGACTCTCCAGTAATACTCCCTCCAGCATGTGCTTAACATGTGACCACCACACAGGTCATGTGGACCCCTGGTAACCAGGTTAACAGTAGTGTATGGAGGAGCTCGGACTTCTCCGTATTACTCCCTCCAGCAGTGTCTTATCATGTGACCCCCACACAGGTCATGTGACACTGGTATCCAGGTAACAGTAGTGTATGGAGGAGCAGAACTTCTCCAGTATTACTCCCTCCAGCAGCGTATTATCATGTTAGTAGAGAAGACACCCACAAATTGGGCCTCATTTATGAAAACTATCTAAGCGTTAGACTGCCCTTGTTGCTCATAAGAACCAATCAAAACAAAGCTTTCATTTTTCCAGAGCAGTAAAAGAAATAAAAGATGAGCTTTGATTGGTTTCTGTGGGCAACAAAGACAGTCCTATGATTAAACAGGCCCATTCTTTCCTTGCTTCGTTTTTTTATTTACAATTAACTTTATTAACAACAGAACATCACCTAGATAAACAGTAGTCATACAAGTAACCACACATAGAAGAAGTCTCTGGAGTAACCAAATTAATAATAATTAGTCCACCGTTATTCCTATTCACTTACCCCATAGATGTCATGTAACCCTGGTACATGAGTAGAAATGTTATAACATGTATATTACAAAATTTTATAATTTTCTATTACATATACAGTAATAAAATAATATAAAGTGCAAAAGCCCTTTAAGACTTGTGAAAATCATTGTCGATGTCGTTTTAGGTCAAATATGTGTATGCTCCTCTCTAATATGCTTAGTAGCAGAATCAACTAGTCTGATTCAAAGTTCCAGAAGGGAAACTATTGGGAAATGTAATTGTATGCAACTTTCCTGAAGCCCATGAAATGCTTCTAGAGCAACAGAATGTAAAATCCGCTATCTAAGCATGGCCCATGCAAGACAATGATGCCTGGTCCTGGTGTTGTGGTCAGGTACCTTTGCCAGTTGTCTAGCACGCAGGCCACACTGATGTAAACTGTTATGAATGGTTTGACATGACACTTGGTTGCCTCTCATGTCCCTTAAAGAGATTTTCTCACTACAAGGATTGCTTTTTATGTTAAAGGTCTTGTAAAACCAAGACACTTTGCAAAATAAGCTCCATTAACATGTCCTACCTATATCCTGAATATCCCCTCACTTTAGCGTTGCATTCGCTGTCCTCACGTCGCCTATAGCCACAGACCTGTTGATTCTCTCCTGATCAGGCTTCCAGCACCTGGTTTGCTATACTACAGGCCTAGGCTTCTACTGCAGCCTAGTGAAGCCAGAAACACGCCCCCTGACTTCAAATGAAACCAAGAAAACAGAACTGAGGTAAGAAGAATCAATGTAGTGAGACAACCCCTTTAAACATGCCTGGAGTTGTGTGGCACTCATCATTCGGTTCCACAGGTTGTATGTTTACCAAATTAAAGCGGTCGATTCCATCGGTA
Source organism: Phyllomedusa bahiana (assembly GCA_025379985.1). Classification (NCBI taxonomy): domain Eukaryota; kingdom Metazoa; phylum Chordata; class Amphibia; order Anura; family Hylidae; genus Phyllomedusa; species Phyllomedusa bahiana. The sequence continues at coordinate 96,032 of JAODAL010000880.1, forward strand.
GGATGTAGCTCTAAAGGAAACCCCACTTTCTATCTTTGCCTTTTCTGTGACCTTCCAGTTCTCTCTGTATATTCTTGAGTCTGAAACCTGCTGCTCGATATACTGTGACAACCATAAAACTCAGTGTTCACTATTCCATTCTAAGAGCATTTGCTTGAAACGACTTGCCAATGGCGAGGTACTGTTTGGATCAATTGTAAGGTGTTTTCCTGGTCGATCATAATTTCTCATGTGAACCGCAGAGATGAGGACTGTTTTAAATCCCGATCCTAATTGATCCTCGAGAAAGTTTACATTGGGTGATTCAGGGATCAAACACACTAATGACTAATGTTCCATTAAGCTCCTGTTAGAGATCAGCCAAAGTTTGCAAAATGCACTGAAACACTGACACATTTGGACATGTCATTCTAAAGGATAAGAGATCGGTTTATTTTTAGACATCATATAAAAAAAAAAAAGATTTCAAAAATGTTAAGTCAATACCCTGAAATTTTCGACCAAAATACTAATATATCTGTAAGGAACCGGTAAGGGGCGCACAAATAAACACAGACAGAATGAGGCCCTGACGCTGTTCACAACCACTGTCCCTGGCTTTTGGTGGTGCCCGACTCCTTAACAGGTCGGCCCCCTCCAAAGACTGCGAGATACACAGAATAAAGTGAAACACAGGACGCAGACGAAACAAACTCACTGTACACACAAACAGAGTCAGACAACACCAACGCACAGTACGCAGGAGAAGCAGTACAAAATCAGGAGAGAGAAGAAGCCAAAGTCAGGTAACAAGGAAATCCAGCAAGAGAAAGGGCTAGCTACAGGTACAGAAAGAACCAAATATAGCAGGCAAAGAGGAAAGACCCTATTTCTAATAGACCAAGGAACAAAGAACAGAGGTGATAGGTAGAAGAAACAAAAGACTGGGTTGGAATACAAGGTTGTCAATCAAAGAGGCTAGCAAGGAAACAGGTTAACCGAAAGAGTGCTGGAGGATTCCTGACCACGAGCGTTGGCCAGGAATCGATTACACATACAGTGCATGGAAAGACAGAGTTCACACTGGTGAGCACTACGGCCGAAACCGCAGTTTTTGTCGCAACAGCCGTGGCTGGCGACCAGAGCTTAAAGCTGGGGGTCTGTCATGCAGGATCATGACAATATCCCTAACTTTTTTGTGAGTAATGTATACACAGGTCAGATCTTGGAAACATGTTAAGCAATTTGTCCTTTTTTCTCTAGTCTCACATACAGCTGGGTTTACATCAGATTGTGGTTAGATTGTGTTTTTGCTGTGGTTTTCTAAGATTGCTGTAAAGATGCTGCAGTTTTGCTACAATTACAGAAAACTACGTCAAAATCGCAGTATGACTGCAACATGTAAACTGAGCCTAAAAGTTAAATATGGTGTTAATACGATGGTAGAGATCATGTCACAAGATAAACAGGTCCACCGAAGAAGATTCACCACTGACTGTTTAAAGTCCCTGCCCTTGTAACAGATAATTATCCCATCTATACACGTTTGTATTTAATAGATGATGGGCTTACAACAAAAAGACTTGTGCAACAGGTAATATAACACAGATCCTCAGTCTATAAATATGTACATCTAAACACCATATCTGTGAATATTACACCAAACATAGTTAGGCTCAATTTAAACCAGGTTTGTACCCTACGTCAAACATATACATCTGTGTGCAAAAACAAAACACATTCATATACTAGTAACAGGTAACATAAAGGCTTTAAGCAAAATACATGCTAAAAGTGTCCTCCTTTTGAAATATGTTTGACACGTTTATCTTTGGATACTTTTAATTTTACAGGAAAAATTCAGAAAAATGAAGGCAATTATGATGAATCAGTAAATAGTATGCATTAAGTTATCTTTCTTCTCATAATGGAAGTGAATGAAACTTACATCCAAGCTTATGGATATTCTTTGGAACAGTTTGTCATTTTCAACTCTCTCACATCTGGGACCACATGTTCTGGTGGCAATTATTAATGCTTAATATGACAACATATGAGGTTTAACACTGATAAATGCAAGGTTAAACACATGGGAAAGAAAAATTGATTCCATGATTACTTGTTAAATGGAAAAACAATGGGGAAAAAGTGACATGGAGAAGAACTTGGGAATCCTGGTGGACAGTAAACTTAATTGTAGCAGCAAGTGTCAGGCAGCAGCTGCCAAGGCAAACAGGATTATGGGGTGTATAAAAAGGGTCATATATGCACATGATGAGAACATCATTCTCCCATTATACAAGTCACTGGTCAGACCATACATGTAATATTGTGTACAGACTTGGGCACCAGTTCACAGGAAAGACATTGTGGAACTTGAATAGGTTCAAAGGCGGGAAACAAAAATAATAAAAGGACTGGGTTGACTGCAATACCCAGAAAGATGTGGACGAACAAACACAGAACAAACAGGAGAGGTCAGACAGGCCGAGTCAGCAACGAATGGGCAGCGCAGTACAGAGACAAGTGACAAGAGAGTAACCAGGGTCCAAGCAAGAGTCAAAGAACACGGAAAAGAGCAAATAAGAACACAGGAAAACTACAGGTAGAGGAAACCGTATAGCAGGCAAGGAAGAACAGAAGCTGAGGACTATAATAGGAAGAGGAGGAAGTAGAAACATACAGTGATAGGAGAATGCAAATGTCAATCACCAAAAGAATGAAGTTAACCCAAATAGTGCTGGCAGATTCACGGCGCATGGGGCTTTGCCAGTGATCATTAAAACATATAAGCTTAGCAGACAGAGTTCACACTTGGGGAAATTATCATAGCCAAAGCTGCAGTTTTGGTCGCAGCGGCTGTGGCCGGCAACCAGAATCAGATGCAGAGGGTCTGCCCAGCACAATCGTGACAATAGCACAATAGGCTGAACTGGATGGACGTCTGTCTTTTTTCAGCCTTGCAAACTATTTAACATTTAAACTCAAGGGGTTGGAGAATCAAATGGGGAAACTTTACAGCTCCTAAAGGTCAGTTTTGTGGTGTTAAAAAGAAGAAAATTTTTGTGCAAATCATATTTAAGCCGAACGCCTGAAAAGCAGTTGATGACTGGCACAATTTTTTAGTTTTCCTCCTTGCGTTTCAACATTCCGTATTAACTTTTTTATTTTTTCAATGACACCGTTGTAAAGAAATCCGCTCCTTTTATCGAGATCAAAGTTTGTACATTTTTTGGGAATAGTTTAAGTTCACTTATAAATTATTGCAGAATAATTATGGTCGTGTGGATATCTAATATGTGTAAGGATTTTTTGTGTGTAATGTATGCAGAATTATTTTTATTTAATTATCTAGTTTTTAATATAATTATTTATTTTTTTCGGCACTGTTTAAAGTATTTTTTTAACTTTTTTTTAAATCCCATAAAGGGATATCTGATTTACATTTTTTTTTTTACACTTAGTAATTATTGAGCATATTAATAACGCTAATACATTATAATCTGTGTCAGTCTTGCCCTAATTGCTGGCTTCCATACAAAACAGCCCTGGGCTACTTCAGGGTCCCCAGGGCAGACGTCAGCCATTCCCCGGCCTCTATCAAAAGACGTCGCTGCAGACGAACGACCTGCACCGCTCGGTGTCAAAAGTCGACGGGCGGTCGTTAGGGGGTTAAAGGGGTTGTCTCACTACAAAGATTAGCTATCAAAATGTAGAGACAGATAATTGAAGACTTTTTCCAAATACATTAGTCTTTTGATTTTACCCTGGTCATAAGATGAGAGAGATTTTATCTGCTCTGAGTGCACCTTGGTTTCTCTGGTTAAATCTGGTAAGACTCATTTTGGTGCCTTAAAAGTTTGAACCGTTATTGAGTATCTATAGGGCGCTGATTCTGAAAATAACACATACTTTTCCCTATCAGCTCTAGTTTTGCAGATCCGGCATTGCCAAGTATATGCTGCTAAAAGTGGTAGTGACTCAATATAGTAGTAAAGAAATGTTGGAAATTTATGACAAACAGAAAAGACATACATTTTAGAACACTGAAAGAACACATGCAAACAAATCAATGAATGTGCAGGAGCAAATTCAATTCTATTCATCTGATCTACATATTTATAAAGGAATCAATCGCAAGAACAATGTAGAAGCATTTAAACTAGAGCTGCTAGAACAAAATAAATGGGATTATCAGACTCCGCATCACTCAAATACACAGAATAAGATCAAAATTTCTAGGCACAAAACAAATTATATCTTTTTGGTTCTCCAGTGCTATTAAGTAAGATGGTGGCAGCGTATATATTTTGGGGTGCGTGTAGTGTTTTAGTGTGTGACTTATGCTCAATTTGCCACCCGTTACAGTAACTCCACGTCACGTGCTGGTAATTGTGTACGTGACCATATGCTTTTAAAAATGTTTTAACGTTCTTGTTATTTAATATGTCATAGTAATAGAGATTTATCTTTAGTGTAATTATTTCATTTCCTTTTGTCCTCTTGCACTTTGGATTTTTGTTTCTGTTTTTTTTTTACATTATTAGTACATTTTTATTGGGTTTGAGGAACTTTATAAATTTATATTTTTTGTTTTAGTCTGTTGCTAAACTGCAGCATAAACTCTATTACTGTTTTTTTTTTACTAAAGTTTCCATTGAATATACTTAAAAATAATCATCCCTGCTGTTGTATACATTGGATTCACTAAAATAGGTCAATAGGTCTCACTTCTAACATGCATCAGTGACAACAATGGAAGTGATTGTTCTTCACATACTTTACCACATGGATCATCTTTCCATTCTAGGATTCAGATATGGTAGAAAACATTGATTAAAACAAAGTCCCTTTGTCGAAATTCCTCATTGTGATGTTGTATCCACATTTTCAAGAAGATGATACTTAGCCATTCATACACACACCTGTCTCTCTCAGATTCTTTCTCACCCCATCACCTGACACAACACAGACGATGGCACCTGCAGGCCTCCCTCAGCCAGTGAGCCATAAAAATATGTGCCCCATCCCTCACACTCGATGCTACAATATGTGAGCCTGAGCATAAAACACTTGAACAGATGGCAGCAAGGGAGGGGTCTTGCTCTTAAAAGGAAGCCCCAACTGGGACTGTCAAAGGCAACTAGACAAGAAACTTGTGTCTGACAAGAGCCGAAAAAAGCAGTAACACTGAAAGATCTCACAAGACTCGCCATTTGTTGTGTGAGACTTTGCTGAATTCATTATCAATTGAGTGTGAGGAAACCTTCATAAGACATGAAAACAACCTACCACATCAAACTATAGCTGCATGTTAGAAGCAAAATGTATCCAGGCATGTTAAATGTAACAGTCACTCGTCATTCATGTGTATACATACTTGATTTCAGCTTAGACGATATTGCTATGTGCTAACTGCACTGTGAAGTATGGAAAAGAAATTAACATTGCTCATGAAGAACAACCATATAACATACTGAGCTTCAAGCATGCAATACAGTGACTCAAATTACTGGAAGAAAATAACTAATTGATGTGGCAAAGCTATAACTAACATTTTAGAGTGTCAAGATTTTTCCCAGGTCATTCAGTAGCCAAATAGAATACCTTTAAATACCCTACTCACAAAAATGTTAGGGATATTTGGCTTTTGGTTGAAATTTCTTGAAAAGTTTTTTAAATTAACTAAATGTGAGCATCTCTTAACTTTAGAATGTACATGTTCAACTGTTCAATGTTTAAGTACTTTTTGCACAACTTGCTGATTTCTAACAGCTTAATGGCAAAATTCCCAACAGATGTTTGATCCCTGAATTACCCAAGAAATTTAAGGGATCAATGTGAATTGGGATTTAAACAGTCCTCCTTATCATGCTGTTTACATTTTGCTATAATGAGACCAAGAGAACACCTTACAATTGATCAGCAGTAGCTCGCCATTGCGAGGCTTCAAGTAGGATGCTCCCAGACGGAAGTGATCACTGAACTTAGAGTGTCATCAGCAGGTTGCAACAGAGATACGTAGAGACTGGAAGAGTCACAGAAAAGCAAAGAAGTGGTTGTCCTTTGACTTCATCACACACTGATGACAGCTTCATTGTAAACAATGCCCTACAAAATTGGATGATGAATGCCACCCAACTCAAGGTATGTTTAAGGGAGGTGAGAGGCAACCGAGTGCTCAGTGCTAGATGACCGGCAAGGGTACCTGACCCGTACTTGGCCTGACTGATGCATAGAGCTCTCCGTAACATCTCTAGCATCGTTCCCAGCCATCATTTCTGCTCAGAGTGAGTCACCTTTCATCACTGAACAGCACTGAGGACCACTGGTTCTTCATTCAGCATAGATGATCCCTGATGCCTGTGCATGGTGGTGTGGTCAGGTCATCTAGACCATGTTGATGTAAATGATTATGAAGGGTCTGATGTGTCACTTGGGTTCCTCTCACTTCCCATAAACATGCCTGGAGTTGTGTGTCATTCATCATCCGGTTCCGCACAGCATTGTTTACAGTGAAGTGGTCGTCAGTGTGTGATGTAGCCAAAGGACGTCCACTTCTTTGCCTTTCTGCGACTCTTCCAGTCTTTCTGTATCTCTGTTGCAACCTGCTGAAGGCACTCTGTGACACTCTAAGCTCCATGGCCTCAATGCCCTCATATGAAATGCCCTAGACAAAGGCTGCCCCCATATAGTTGTGTAGAGTTAATAAAGATGTAGAATAAATGCAACAATTGTTCACTCACATGTCACTTCCTCTTCCGCAACCCCAACTTAACAGAGCCACAGCTTTGTGGGATCTCTTCTTTTTTTAACTAGAGATCCACAGATCATTAGTGAGGTTTAGTAAGAATCTTTACTACATAAACAATTTAACCCTCCAAGTCTGAATGAGATTATGATTCCTCTGTCCACCTCTTGCTTGCCCATTAAACCACCCTCCCCCCACAACTTTTCTTCATAACCACTGGATCATTGGACCTATCAATATGGCACCAGCAACCAGGGGGCTTGTTAGGGTCAGGGGCACAAGCCCCAAGACATTTGTTTTTCCTTCTCCCCATAAACAATTATATACAAGAGAGTGGCTCTTGTATCCAGCCCAGACCACCATTAAGATTTCTTCCAGCCACAGCTTGTCTCAGCAGGCAAGAATCATCAGCACCACCTTAGCTTCTCCTACAGTGACACCCTACATGGTAATACCACCCTCTTCTGTGCCCTACATCATATTAGCTCCCCCTTTTGTGCCCAACAGTGTAATTTTGCCCCCACACAGTAATAATTTCTTCATTATTTCCATCACAAAAATATAATGCTCCATAGTAACAGCGCACTTCTTTGTTCCCACACAGTCATAATATCTCTTCTGTTCCCACACAAAGTGATAGCTGCCCCTACAAAGTAAAAAAGGAGGTTTCAGGATAGAAAAGCTGCCACAAAGCCAGTGTCAGGTAGAAGAGTGGTAAACTACATTATTATGTGATGAGGGAGCCTGTGTAGCCACCAGCAGCTCCCACTTGTTGACCTCTAGGATCCTATAAAATCCATTTGATGACCATAAGAGTTAGGCAAAAAGGCTCCATTGAACCTGCACTTCTAAACCCTGCATATCACAGAAGCAAGATAGTAGCAGTCATCAGTGTTAGGAATATAGACTGATGTGACTTGGTTTTAGGTCTAAATAAGTCACAGGAACAGGTAAATGAAAATTATCCAGTTAAAATGACAGTTTAATATTGAATACAGTGTCACTCTACCAGTAATACATGAGACATACACCCCACAACTACAACTGTTAGAAAAAGCACATGTATGTGCGAGTGTCAACTGGGACAGCCTCCCCGAAGAGGAACACAGCACTCATGGCTCGTTGTGCCACCTTTGTCAATAATCCTCTTATGCCAGGTTTTCCACATCTCAAACATTGATAACTTAATATCCTAGGGCGACAAGTATAAATCCTGACACAAAAATGCCAGTTCTAAATCGCTTTAAGGCAGTGTAGACTGCACCAGAATGCATGAACCTGTAGTTCTTCTGCCAGCCATACTACATACGAGGAGCGCAGTTTTTGTCCATATCTACAATACGCTTGCCTAGTGGCACCCAGGTTGCATACGTTTTTTTTTCAGAAATGTTTTTTGTGTGCAGAAACATACGTTATACTTGGTGTACATTGATTTTAACCTATATGGGAAGGAAGGGGGTGCTTCATTTTGTGTTTTCTGTCCCCGCCCACCATCTCACAGGCTGTCATAAGAGCAAGGGCAGCTTGCCAAGTTTCTGGGTGTTTTAGAGATATTTTTTCTCTCTGAATAATGTGAGGCGTCGGTTGACCAGTGAGAGGCGCCAGATTGGCTCGATTGAAGGTAAACGATGCATAGGAACTGCCCGATTTTGAGATATCAACATGAAAGTCGTGGGCAGCTAAAACATCTTTTTGATCAAAAATAAAGTGAACCGAGAGTTCTCAAAGTTTTTATTCACAAACACGACATCTGAGCTCAGGCACCACATTAAGCTTGTTCATGGCTATTCTAACTGTTCTGTGTCTAGATTTGGCGTCAAAGAATCATAAATGTGTCTACTTCTATGAACTGGTGATGCACGCCACACGGAAACGCCCCAACGATCACTACTTGGCGACACTCAAAAGTGTTTTGTGTGCGCACTAAAAATCAGGGACTTAATCCGCGCCAAAGTTTTGGAGTCTCACCTGTTCTTAAACATTCTTTTTGGCTCAAAGTAGCCATCCCACACAACATGTCGCCCTATGTTTGAGTGAGTACCGGAGGACTTTCAGCTGTGTGTGAAGGGGAATACATCAGCTAAATATATGAACTACCAAATTTATTTCAGAGATACTTTTGCAGCAGATTATTCTATTATCCATAGGCATTCTACAGATATTACCTCACTTCACGCACACGTATATAATACATTATTCATGTGTCATTTTTATGTATCTATTGGGAAATGCAGAGATTATGATCAGTTTCTAAACTGCTTTTAGGGAATGGATGTTACATGTTTCCTACATTTTATTTTTTAAAATAATTTCCCTCATCATTTATGATGTGAAGGCAAAATATGCATAAATAGTTACATGCCCCATGTTCAGTACATACTGTTGTACAGATTCCCAAATGGTTTACTTTTCACATATTAGGATCTTGCTTGTGTGGAGCATAATGCCTCATAAAAAATGCTCTGTGATATTATAGAGCCCTTGTTTACTTAAAAGCAGAACTCTGTTAAAACTACTGTTACATAAATTATCATTTCACTTTAACACAAGTATTTTACCATAGTAACACATTATTATTTTAACTTAAGAAGAAACTGTCACATAGTTTTCCCCCCGGCTGAGGACAGCACAAGCTAGGAGTCAGACACCTGCTTATTTCCCAGCACTGTGTCCCTTATTCTGTAAGATGCTGTAGTTTTAGAGTATTTATTACTCAAATCTGCAGTTTTCAGCCAGAAAAGAGTCAGTTTAATTCATGATCCGCCCACCTGAGGATAGCCCCGCCCACCTCTTAACTGATTAACCCTATACAGTTTTAAAGGTAGAAACATGGCGTGACTAAACTTCCGCAGGTGGGTGGGGTTATTATTGTGTGGGCGGGGCTGACACCTGCTCATGAATAAGCTGGCTTTTCTGGCTGAAAACTGCCAGAGCTGAGCAGTAAATACTCTAAAACTGCAGCATCTTACAGAATATGGAATCACAGCACAGCTGAGAAAACACATTGTCCTTGACACATCTGGTGCTCTCCTCTAGAAAGGTGACATAATTTTATGTGCGACAGGTTCTCTTTAAATATCCCCTACCATGACTGGGACAAGGTATTCTGGTGCCTCAGGCAAATAAAGCACATAGCGACCCCTCCTTCCATGGAAAATTCAGCGCACTCCATGTCTCCTTGCACCCCCTTCCTGCCTAGGATGAAGTGGCGGCCTAGGCCACAAATGCCAATCACCCTGCATCGTGTTGGGCTGTAAGCACAACACCGACTTGTGGATTTTGGGCCCTCATACCATCCTCATGGAGTCTGTTTCTGACAGTTTGATCTCTGTGATATACAGGGTTATAAGATAGAGGGAGAGGAACTGAGCTCTATGTTTTATAAAGGTTATATGATAGAGGGAGAGCAAGCTGAGCTCTGTGATATCAGAGATAAGAATAGAGGGAAGAGGTAGCTGCAGCTCTGTGGTAATATGAGGGTTAATATGATAGAGGAGAGAGGATCTGAGAGCTCTGTGATATGTAGGCCTATAACAGATAGAGAGAGGATCTAGCAGTGGATATGTAGGTATATGATAGAGAGAGGCTGTAGCTCTTGACTAAATAAGGGTTAGATATGATTAGAAGAGAGAAGCTGAGCTCTGATATATCGGTTATAATGAAAGCCGAAAGGAGAGGAGAATGAGCTCTGGTGATATTTTTCTAGGTTTATATGATAGAGGAAGACAAGCCTGAGCTCTGATGCTTATATAGGGTTTATTATGATAGAGGAGAAAGCTGAGCTCTGTGATATATAGGATTATAGACATGACAGACAGACAGCCCCGTGTGACTGATTATAGAAAAGGAGAAGCTGCAGACTCCGATGATACTATAGGGAGTTATATAGATTGAGGGGTACGAGGTGACGCTAGTCACTGTGAATATAGAAGGTTATATTCTGGAGCGAGTTTCTATGCCGCTTGACCACGATTTGAGCCCATGCTGTCTCTTTATATACAAAGTGTGATACAACCATTTATCTTTGATCATTATGAGTTTTCACCATACTGCACGCGTTATGTGTAATGTTTTAATATATGTGTTTTTCTGGCTCTTATTGATATATGCCTACTTATAGGTGAGGAGTTAGCTTAGGGATGAAATGGACCTAGTTTTGCAATGGTGTTGAATGCATTCTCTCCATTATGTGGAGTTTGCTGTACACGGCACTTATAAGTGCTTATTTACTTCCTATGTTATATGTGGTGTTTTTGGGCACTAGCCTCACTATGTTTCCTATCTTCATCCTAAATTATTTTCATTTATATGAGCCTTTCTTACAAATAGGATTAGATTTCATATTTTCCCTTTTTAAAGATGGCCGCTGTGGTCTTATGTGTCTAAATGACATGCCTGCAACAGTCGCATCACCTGTAATAGCTTGGCGACTTTGGGCCGACATGTTTGTAACAAGGCTAGCGCAGATATCTGGTTGTCTTTTCAGCATACATATAGGTCGGGGCACACTAGAACCTGTAGCGAAGCTACATATTTGATAGCTTCGCTACGGTATTTCAAGACTGCATTACAGCTGAAACAACAATAGTAAGTAACAACATACCAATTTCAAAGTGATATACCTGATCCAGAAATGTCGCCCCAGCGCTAGAATGCGCTTGATTTGTGACTCGCTGTAGGGAGGACCGAGGTTTCTTATAGGCATCAGAGGCTCAATCTCTATACGCCATAAGTTACGTGCGTCATGAAATTTATCGAAGTTTCTTGTCTGCACCTGCCCTTCTGTCCTCGAATGACGCTCATGTTGCTATGATTCTATTGGTTTATTAACCTGCGAGCGACTTCCTGTCACATGTTAAAACGACCAATCCCTGTTTTTGTAGAGAACAGTTTTCAGTTATGACTTCCAGTATTACAGACTTTATTGTATACACAAAGTGGAGTGTACCAATTGATGCCCTGTTATATATCATGTGATTTGCACTTGAAAATGCGCTCCAGAAAAGGATACCATAAACCACGTCTGCTTGTTTGAGGTGAATGCGTGGGGAAATACACACTTTTTTGGTATGAAACCATAACCTGAAGGTGTGCTGAGAAGCTCTCTACTATTATCCATGGTTTTGGGCTTCTGACCAGGCTCTTTTTTTGCTGGCACCCCACTTATATATTTTTTGGAGGAAACGTTGCTTCTTTTTCTGTGGACTAAATGGCGGGGGACAAAATAAACCAGCTCTCCGTCATAATATATATAAATATATAATAAACTATTATATACTCATACTTTATTTATCTATAGACAAACACGGAAACAGGCAGCCACTCTATAAAAAAAACCGCAACTGTGGGTGGCCAGCACAATTGGGACAGTAGTTACACATTAATGTAACCTATGTGATAAATATCACAATGGAAAAATTGGCAGCACTCCTCGCATACAGAAAGATGCAAAAAACTTTATACCACACAAGTCCAAAAAGCGACCTTTCGCTCTTTGTAGAAAGGCTCTTGTTAGCCGAAACGTCACTTTTGGACATGTGGAATAAAGTTTTTTGCATCTATTCTGAACGAGGCGTGCTGCGAATTTTCCTTCTGGATCATATAATATTTATATGAGAGGATAGGTTGTGTTCATACACACACACACACACCCACTACTATACATATATATACACGCGGTCCACGACTTACAATATTCTGCTAATAACATCTGTCCGCCATAGTTACACACAGAAACTTATGGTATGGGGCATGCTGGCACTTGCATAGTGTTCCATGTTCCACCGTAGATAATAGCTGTGGAACAACAAAGTTCCAGCATGCCACAGCAGCACATAGGTTAAATCTTCTTTAACACAGGGGCACAGACAGCAAACACCAAAATGTAAAAAACCTTCCCTTCACTTCCAAACCCTAAAACTTATTGTCTGCTGGAGCATACAATAATAAATATTACTTGTTCTGCTTTAACATACAATCAACTTAAGAACAAACCTACAGTCCCTATCCCGTTCGTAACCCAGGGACTACCTGTAGTTTAGTAAATATTTTAGATGCTATCTATCACCCTATAACACATGTCCCCATTTGTCACACATTAGAGTGTGATTCAAACTCATATTCTGAGTTATTTATATTATGTACAAATCTTACAGTACGAGCTTTCTGTACATTTACATTCACATTTCTGCTTCTTGGGGTCTTATGTTATTTTAGCCCACTCTTTTGTAACCAATGTTAAAATGCCACAAGAAAAGAATAGGTTAATGCGTCGTATCAAGGTTGATTAAAATGCAGAGTAGTGAGAATGAAAATGTGCAGTGGAGTGGAAGTAACATCTGCAGCTATCACATTTTAGAAAAGGTTTGGAATAGACCTGCCCAAAAGAAGGAGTACTAATTTCTTGTCTTCACTGCTATTGTTCTTGCCAATAATACAAGCTTTGTATCTGAACTGAAGGACAGGGGCCCAGGACACAATGGCTAGCCCATGACCCTGTATATCCGTGCCAGATTGTCCCATGCTCTTGTTGCAGACAAATTTTCTCGAGTCCTCCCATAGAAAATGATCCAGCCCTTCAGCCATTCAAGGGAAAAGGCTGAAAGGAAAAGAAGAAAACGCGCGCACTCAGGGGTTTCCAGCAGCCAAACTATTTTAAAGACCACAACTTCAAAGAAAAGTCTTGGCTTTTCTGGGGATTTATATTCTTATCAGGAGCCGTGATGCAAAAAAAAGTATCATTTAAAAGATCAAGTTTAAAGGCAACACAAATCCTAAAAAAGGCTTTCAAATAATCAGGAAATGAAGAAGCGTACAAAAATATTTGACTCCGTAGTTTCTTCATGAAGCCAATCGGGATGTAGAAATTAGTCTGTATCAAGTTTTGATTGTTTAAATTGGTTCATTTGTATTACAAATTCAAGGTAAATTTGTAATGTGAGCAAACACTTGTTTTGGAAGAGTATATTAAAAAAGGGATTGCTCACTGCATTGGATCTCCTCTTACCTCAGTTCCTGTTCTCCTGTCTTCATTTTGAAATGTCTAGGGGTGTCTGTTTACTGGCTGACTGACTAGGACTGTAATAGAAATAAGCCAGGCCTGTAGCTATAGCGAACCAGTGCTGGCAGCCTATCAAGCGAGAGATCAAACAGGTTCTCTTAAGCAATAAGACAACCAGTGCTGCAGCCTAACAGGCGACAGAAACAACAGTCTGTACTATAGCAAACCTGCAGGAAGTCTGATGCAGCCCAAAACAAGAGGGGATATCTAAATGGGTAGGACACGTTAATGGACATATATTGCAAAGTGACTTGTTTTTGCAAGATTTTTAAAATAAAAAGAAACCCTTTATTTAAAAAACCCCTTTAATCCCAGTTCTTTTAAATGTTACAGCTTAACTGCTTTATTTACAATATCTTGTCCCGAAAGTTCCAGTTCTCTCTTTTCTATAAAATAGCTTTATTTTTTTAGCCCCTGGCAGGGTTCACACAGGGCTGTTTGGTGAAATGTTTCATGTGTCTTCTTAGATAACTCCAGCGTAATCAAAAGCAAAAAGGGAAAACTTTTTAGCCATTCCCGCTATGCGAAAAACCCCCCCAAACCCAAAAAAAAACAAACCAAAACTTACCTTGAGACCCCAGTTTAAAAAAACTTTTTTACTAAAATTACCTTTAAACTTAACACTGAAGGCAAGACTGATTTTCCATGGTTCTTGCAGGGCCTGAGGGGGCACAGGAATTCCTTTTTTGATATCCCTTGAATTCTGCACCATGCAGGATCTGTAATAGGGGTATAACAGTGCATCAGTTTGTCTGAATTGTTTCTTTGTATACTAATGTTCTGCACAATAAAACCGTGTCAAAAGGTTTGTGACACAAGTTGTTTCTTAACCAGACATGTGTCCCCCCAGTGTGGACCTGGGAAAAAAGTTTGACAATTTTAAAAAGGGATTCTGTTGCTTTTTTTTTATATATATACTTATAAAAAGCCTCTGATCCATATTCTTTTCTTCTTAGACGCTTTTATTTTCTGTTTTTAGATTTTCAGTTTTTAGTATCTATATTGATTGTGGGGCGTATTCTTGCTTTCACTGCTTTTAAAAGCATTTTGAGAGTTTACAGCGCTTTAGCGATAGAAGCCTTTAAAAGGGAAACCTGTCCAAAAGTTTATGCCCCCTGGCTGAGGAAGCAAAGGGTGTCAGACCCGTGTTCCCAGCACTGTGTCCCTTTTTTCTGTAAGGCTTAGTTTTAGAGCATTTTTAAACTCAAATGTATTCATGAGTAGGGGTTAGCTCCACCCCCCGGCAGTTATTCACATTTTTTATATTCAAAGTTAGGGAAGCAGTTAAGGGCGGGGTTGCCCCCGGTGGGCGGGGTTTGAAAAAAATTACTCTTTGTTTTGTCTTTTTGGCTGAAAAATGCAGATTTTACATTAAATACTCTAAAAAATACAGCATTTACAGAAAAAAAACACAGACTGGGAAACAGCAGGTTGACAAAACTTTTGTGTCTTAGCAAGGGTGCATAAAAATATGGGAAAGGATCCCTTTAAGAATGACTCAGTCCAACTGACTTCTGTAGAAGTCTTCTCCCCTCTTTAACCCGGGGAAGAAGTCATGTGCAAGGAGGAGGAGAGGGGAGCTGTGACATCTCCTTTTTTGACCCTGTTTTACTGATAAGAGAAATGTGAAAATCTTTCTCTACAGAACATGAAGTGTCAGACTATTATTAGGCCTGGTGGTCAAAAGTGAAAACCACAGGACTTAAGAATTTTTTAAAAATATTGAAAGTGATATGGAAAATTAAAAAAAATAACTAAAAATTCCTAAAAAATGTGTTTAACATAAAAATGTGAGTTAAACTTCAAGTGCAGTATTTTAACCCCCTGGCAACATCTGCTTTGTATATATCTGCCTCAGATATATACTTGCCCAGCAATAGGAATGTATGTAAGATTGGGACACTGTTATGCAACAGATGGGATCAAATGTAATGCTGATCCGGGCGGTTTAACAGCTTAGATGCCACTATTAAAAATGACCACAGCATCAAAGAGTTTAGAGGGATAGGGTACCTGAACTTACTGAGGGGGCACTGATGGCTTTCCCAGACTCCAGGTCTGCCATCTTTATACTTCTATTAGAAGCTGCCAAGCACTGAAAAAAGGGGAGGGGATATGGAACCTGAACTTACTGAGGGGACACTGATGGCTTTCCCAGACCCCAGGTCTGCCATCTTTATACTTCTATTAGAAGCTGCCAAGCACTGAAAAAAGGGGAGGGGAGTTAAACAAATTGTTAAAATGTATAGAAACAAATGGAAAATACATAAAAAATGTTGTACAATTAGAAAATGGCAAAATATAAAAAATACACAATTAGAATTGCTGCTACCATATATACTGACGATTTTTAAAGTTATCCTACCTACAATTAATGGAGAGGTCTGTCATTTTTATTGTAGGTACGCTTCAACTGTGAGAGACAAAATTTAAATAAAAACCTCCAGAAAATCACATTGTATGATTTTTAAATAATTAATTTGCAGTTTATTGCATGAAATAAGTATTTGATACAATAGAAAAATAGAACTGAATATTTGGCACAGAAATCTTTGTAATTACAGAGGTCATACATTTCCTGTAGTTCTTGGCAACGTTTGCACACACTGCAGCAGGGATTTTGACCCGCTTCTCCATACAGATCTTATCCAGATATTTTAGGTTTCGGGGCTGTCGCTGGACTACATTGAATTTCAGCTCCCTCCAAAGATTTTTGATTGGATTCAGGTCTGTAAAATGGCTAGGCCACTCCAGGATCTTGAAATGCTGCTTACAGAGCCATTCCTTAATTGCCCTGGCTGTGTGTTTCGGGAAGACCCAGCCATGACCCATCTGCAATGCTCTTACTGGGGGAAGGAGACTGTTGGCCAAAATTTCACAATACATGACCTCATTCATCCTCCCTTCAATACAGTGCAGTTGTCCTGTCCCCTTTGCAGAAAAGCACCCTCCAGAGTATGATGTTTCCACTCCCATGCTTCACGCTTGGGACGGTGTTCTTGGGGTTGTACTCATCCTTCGTCTTCCTCCAAACATGGTGAGTTTAGTTGATACATCTGACCACATGACCTTCTTCCATGCCTCCTCTGGATCATATGTATGTATACAGCTATGTAGAAAAATGTAAAACGTATGATTTAAAAAAAATCCCCATTTCCTCCATAGGTTAAGGCTGCTAGAAAAGTTGTCTCTCTGCTTTTCATGACTTACCAGATAGAAACTGTATAATCTTTGCATACAATTTTCAAACAAAATCAGTATAAGACCCTTCTTATACAAAAAGACATTTTTAGCAACTATAATGTATTATAATGTATTTGTGTTTGACAATTTACTGATGTCCTGCTACTGTCAAAGTATTAGGCTGAGATTGAGATTTTTTGTGATAATTCTTTACTCTTGCTATGTTTTTTTGGATCCTTTGCACTTTTTGGTACATACAATGGGGCAGATTATGTTGTGATCATAAAATGTGAATTAAAATGTGCCAAAAATTTGTAATTTGGAATCTATTTTTTAAAATTTATCATCTGCTTCATAAACTTTCTGTTGTTGACCTGTCAAGGAGGCGTGGCTTAGTGGGAAAGAGACGTGGCTTAAAATGTGCCAAAATTCTGTTTCATTTGAAAAAAGCAAAAGAAAAATTTTATAAAAAAAAATTTGGTAAAAAAATTTTAGAAGCTACCGAGCCCCAAAATTATCAAAACACATAAACCCTTGATAAGTTTTAATGCTCCTCTGTCTTTATCTAAGTTTTTTAAATTTTTTAACAAGTTAGTAAATCTGTCCTGATTTTCGGCCTGTCCCCGCTTACCCCGCTTCACGTTTTGTGCCGGCAACCCCTTTGGCGGGCCCCGCAAGCAAGTAGTCAGGGGTAGGAATGGTAGTAATCCGCCGCAGAAGCCATCCCGCTTTGCGGCGGGTTGGTGAAAAACGGCCTATTAGATTCCGCTCCTGGGTGGCTTACGTCATGCTTGTGGTGGTAGGGATCCCTTCCACACCCGTAACGTTCGTTCGGCATGGTCCCCCCAAAAGGTGCTCTCCCGAGCGTCTCCGACCTCATACCACGTGGCTCGCAATTAAGAAGATCGCGAAAGAAAGGGAAAAAACAAGCCCCGGGCCATCGCGCAACAATCGGCTCCCGTGGCTAAAGCAGCAGCAGTTTTTCCGGGGAATCGCCGGCCTAAACTTGCTTGTCTTGCCGGGGGAAAAGTTTTAGGGGGACTCTAGGCCTGAGGGGGTTTTTTTCACCCGTGTGCTCCCCCGGGGAAAATTAGGCGGGCATTTCCCCGCCCGAAAGGTCAAAGGGGGCCCTTTGTGGTCAGTCTCTCTCCGGGAAAACCCCTGGCCTGGGGAGGGCCACTTTGGGACGGGCGATCCTATACAGCTGATCTTGCGACATTTTTGCAGGGTTCCAGGAGTCTTCGAGGACCCTGCCACCCTCGTCTGCTGAAACGTTTTTGAAAAACCTACAGAGGGGAATCCCCCGGGGGGACTACGCCGTGCAATTTTCGCACCTTAAGCCTCTGAATTCCCGGGGAATGTGCGGCTTTGTGCGCCACGTTCAAAAAGGGCCTCTCGGCCAGTTTAAAGGATGCCCTCGCCCCCCGGGGATCTCCGGTCGTAGTGAGGTTTCCCCACCTGGAAAACCCGCATAGTTTCCCGTTTTTTTTTTTTTTTTTTCGGAGAGACGGGGGAGCCCCGGGAAACGCAAACCCAGCTCAAACAGTCGGTACCCCGTCTTGCGCCTGTTTCCGTCCCCCACGCCCCCTCCAGCCACCCTTTGGGAAGGGGCCCATGCAATGGGACGGACCCGCCTGTCTCCGCAGAGCTTCCCCCGACGGCGTGAGGAGAAGTTGTGTCTTACTGCGGCAGCCCGAACATTTCCCGTAGGGGTTGCCCACTTCTTCGGAAAGCCCGGGAAAAAGAGACCTAGGATTTGGGGGGCGCCCCTAGGTTGAGAAATCCCTCTCCACGGCTCATGCTGCCAGCTCTGGTCATTTCCAATTCCGGAATCTCTTTCCCCGGTGTGGGCCCTTCCCCTAGATTCCGGATTGGGGCTTTTAGGATGCTTTTTTGGGACCAAGTATCATCTTCGGTGGTCGCCTAGACCAACCCTTGGCCCTTTCCTCCGTCACTGGTGATATATTAAGCGAACTCCACCCATAGGACTGAACCAGGGGTCCTCCATAGGAGCCTGCCAGGGAAAGGATCACGTTCTTCGTGTTCCCCCGTTTTTCTCGGTGTTTATGGGGCTTCCCTTTGGCTAAGCTCACGCCCCTTGGGTTTGAAGGGGGTGAAGTTTTGGCGGGGGCCCCGGATGCCGTTTTTTGTCTTTCGGAGGGGAGCGCCCCAGTTAAAAGTCCTCTCCCAAGCACAACCTGGTTTACCGCAACTTATCAGGATTCCCAAGACGTTTTTTCCGAGAAGCGAGCTGGGAATTTCTCCTCATCCCCCTTTGATTGCCCCATAGCCCTGCTACCGGGACTTGTCCCCCCGGGGGTGGGGTTTACCGCTCTCGTACCAAAAAACTGGGCGATGTCGGCCTAGTAAAAGAAAATCTAAAAAAGGGTTTCATCCGCAAATATTCTCCAGGGGTGCGGATTTTTCTTTGTGGAGGAAAGATGGACCTGAAAACCCCGTTGCATTGACTACCGTGGTCAAAATTAAGATACCCATCAAGAACGGTACCCTTGCTTAATACGGAACTCTTTGCCTGTCTCGGGGGGCCAAGGTCTTTTCAAATTGGATTTGCGGGGGGCAAATAATCTAATCCGGATCGGGAAGGCGACGAGGGGAAGGGGCCCTTTCAATACTCGTGATGGGATTGAGTTTGGTAATGCCCTTGGCTTATGAAACGCTGGGCCCGTTTTCCCAGGAATTTGTCAATGCATTTTCAGGGCCCTCCTATATGTTGTTTTTGGGGTTTACTTGGATGAACCCTGGTTTTCCCCCCTTTTACATAATTCCCCCATCCCAACCCCCCCCCCCCCCCCCCCCCCCCCCCCTTTCCCCCCTAACACCCCATTTTTTTTTTTTTTTTTTTTTTTTTTTTTTTTTTTTTCTTTTTTTTTTTTTCTTTTTTTTTTTTTTTCCCCCCCCCCCCCCCCCCCCAAGAAACTGTGGCTCCCGGCCCGAAAAAGCCTTTTTTAAGTTTAAAGGGAGCATTCGCCTCCGCACCCGTGTTATTCCCCGGCAGATCCCGGAAACCCTTTTTTTTGGAAGTGGAGCTTTCCATAGGGGCGGAGCGTGTACCCAAAGGGGCCAAGGGCAAAACTCGGATCTGCGGGGTTTTTTTCAGGACCTTCTCACCCGAGAGAAGAAATATAACGGGGATCGGGGAAATTTTAGCCTTAAATTTGCCTAGAAGAATGGGCCACCTTGGGGGTGCGTTTCCCCCTGAATATTTCACTGACCACAAAATTCCTCTATCTCCCGACGAAAGTTGAATCCTATCAAAGGGGATGGTTTGTTCTTTTCCGTTTCAACTACATATCCCTTGCCCGGGAGAAAAAAACCTCAAAGGGCCCATGTCTTTCCCGTGCCCCCGATGTTAGTGGGGAGGGAAGGGGTGGGTCCCAACATATTGTACCCGGAACGTCTGATGTTGTGGCTCCCCCCAACCCCCAAGGGTACCCCAGGGAAGACGTTGTGCGCCTGCGCTGGTTGGGGTCCGAAATGGGGTCACGTTCCCGCATAGCCCGACACCCTGGGGTTTTGAAAGGTCTTGTTCGTTGATTTCCCGGTTCTACTTTGGGGGTGGTCTCGTTAACGAGTAAAGGGGTTTGTGGGGGCCTGCACCACCCGTGCCCGCAAAAAGCACCTCGCCAAAGACCCCGCGGGACTACTCCAAAACCTCCTGTGCCTAGTGTCCCCGGGGGGAGCCATATTGCCCTGGCTTATAAAATGACTTACCCCCCCTGAAAGGGAATCGGTCATTTGGGTGGTCAATCCCGTTTTTTCCCAAAAAGGTCTTTTTTTTCCCCTTTCCGGGCCTTCCCTTTTGCGCCCCGGCTCGCCAAAATTTTTTTAAAACATCTCGTTGCATTGACTCCCCTTACATATAGTCTTTCGACCGGGGAGTCCGTTCGTCTCGAGATTTTTGGCGAGGCCTCTGCTCGTTCTGAAGTGGAATTTGGCTTCTCCCCTGCGTACCACCCCCAATCCCAAAGGAAGTGGAGGGGTGGGAAACAGGTTAGGTACTTATCTCGCCCCTTTACTTCTGCCAAACAAAAATGAGGTCCCCTCTACTACTTGGGGGAATTTTCATATAATTCCTGGATTGATTCCCCTGGGGCCCCCTTCTCCCTTGCTTTGGTCGGGATCCCGCCAACCCTTTCAATGCCCTTGCCTCCTCCGATGTCCCTGCTGTGGCAGTCTGGTCCCTGACCATCCGCGTCTGGAGGGAGACAGCCCGTCCCCGCTTCAGGCCCCGGCCCCCTTTAAGACCCAAGGGCAAAAAAAAGACCCCTCTTTTTTGTCCCCGGGGGGTAGGTATGGCTGTCTGCCCAAAAAAATCCATTTTTAAATTCCCCAGTACAAAATGGGTCCCCTTTTTTTTGGGGCATTTTAAACCTGTGGCCTACAAATCGGTCCCCGACCCTGGTATCCAAATCCCTTTCCCTGTCTCCCACTGAAAGGGTACCATAACCGCTTCTCTCGGTGTGGTTCCCCCCTTCCGTGTGATTCCACCCAAAGTTTTGCCGTCAAGAGATTTTGGCATAAGCGGTTCGGGGGGACGATTTTTTTTTTGGTGGACTGGAAAGGGGGTTTGGGGAAAAAGGGAAAGGTCGTGGGGCCGGAGGAAAAAAAACCTGGTAGGGGTTCTTGTCTAAGTTTATGCGGGCAGAAAGAGGGGAGGCCTAAGGGGGGGGGTATGTTCCCGGGTGTCCCCGGGGACCCTGTGTGGGTCGCAGGGGAACCCGAACGCCGAGACCTCCTGTGCGGCCGGTGCCGCAGCCCGAGCTAGGCCAGGACACCCCGGCGTTGGGGGGCACTTTCCCGTCCACGCTCCTGGTTCCCCCCCTGTGCCGGCGGGGCACGCGCGCCCTCTAGTGCACGCGCCGGGGGACTGCGGGGATTTAAAAAAGGGCATTTTCGCCGGTGATTGGTCTCACGGGCCGGGCCCTATTTAAGCCCCGCCTTTCCCCAGCCTTTGCTGAATGTAGGCCCTGTGCCTGGAGGAAGCATTCCAAATGTTTTTGTTCCCTTTATGTGTACCCTCCTTCGCTCCCTCCCCTTGACCACGAACCCCTGCGCTGTCCTGATTTTTGCCCGTCCCGACTTTGGCCCGCTTCCGATTTTGTGCCGCGCAACACTTGGCTTTTACCCCAAGAAGTCCCCTCAGGGGAGCGACCTGGTAGAATCCGCCCCAGCAAGTCAATCCCCCTTTGCGGCGGGCTCTGGGAAAACCGGACTACTTTGATTCCCCTCCTGGGTGGTTCGCTCGCTTTGGTGGTCCAGGGATCCACTACCACATCCCTAACACAGATTTCATTCAGTGAAACAAAAGTGATATTATATTGAGATGTTTGAAACCCCTTATTAACCAATTAATAGTATGGGGTAATTGTAATAAGATAATCTAAATCATTTGACACAAAATATAAATCCCCAAACACTTATGTTAAACTATTAACCCATAGAAAACATGAACAGTCGATTTGTATTTTGTATCACTTGATTTAGATTACATTATTACAATAACCCCATACTATTGAATGTGGTTTAATATTTGGTTTATCATGAAGGGGTCCCCAATATAATATCCCGTTTTTTTTAAACTTGTTTAATGAAATCTTGTAGGGTCCAAAATTGTTTTTTTGGGTTTGTGAAACCCCTGTTCATTTAAAATTGGTGTGTTTTTTTTTTTTTCTTTTTGTATTTAATATTTAAAAAAAAGTAATTATTTTTAGTCAGAAAGTTACTTTTCATAAATGTGTTTTATCTTGGGAAATTTGTGATGCACATCCCCCTAAAAATTTGGGTCATGGAAAAAAATTTTTTGAGGATGTCAGATGTCAAAATTTTAAAAAATATGTAGAAAGGGGCCCTAAAAACCCGGGTTTTTTTTCCCAAAAAGCCCCGCCAGAAAAGGGAGAGCCCTGTAAAAACATGTCCATTATGTGTGAAGGAGTCCTAAAATTGCCAAACGCAGTAAGATCTGTCAACGACCGCAAAGCATGTTTCCCCGGCCCCAATGGAGAAATTTGCCCCTTTTCAAAAAAAATTGTTATTACCAGTAATAAAAAAAACTTTTAGGATTTTAAATTAAAAAAACTGGGCCGATAGTTTTAACAAGTGTAAAAAGGGTTGCGGCAATGACCAAAAACTACTGTCCGATCCCCAAAAAGGGCATACCAGATGCACACGAGCAAAAGTCACAGCTGTGACATTTTATTTATTTCGAGGCCTTGAATGGCATTGATATTTTTAGAAGGGATTTTAAAAAATTTGTGTAAATTAATTCATATAAACCCAACAAAGGGCTTTTCACGGCACCCCAAACTTGTCTAAAAAATTAGTCCTCAGAAACTTTTATAAATGTGCCCCATTGTGTTTTTCACTGCAGTCTCTTTTTAATTGTAGATTGTTTGCAAAATTCTTAGGAAAAGGGTTTTTTTAAGTGGTTTTCTTATTATGATTTTGTGATTAGGGAAAGGGAAATAAGTTTCCCATTCCTCAAAACCCCTTTAAAAACCAGGGGGGATTAAAAACTGTATTATACACTTCTAAGTAAACACTTGAATTTGGGTGATAATCCCATTTGAGCAGCATTTACTAGGACACTGGCATAGTCTCATTTGTTACAGACTAATATGATAAGCCCCAGAGCTCCTTATGCATTGTTTAGAAGTCACGCTGAATAGATTCTTTCAATTACTTAGTCACACATTTTTCCCGGATATCCCAGTAAATTAAAGTTAAGTTTGGGTTTAAACTAACAACATTGGACAGTTTATTCGAAAAATTTCCTGTTACAAAGCCAGGGTGTGCGTGCCCGAGAAGTGTTCCACAATACAGGCCCCTCTGACAGCTGATGATAAATGGAAACTATTGTGTTTTACAGCAAACAAAAACTGTTTTCTTTTAGGTTTTTGTGGCTTAAGAATCTTGTTTTATATTTTGTCTATTAAATGAATTGGTTCACATGAAACTAAAACCCAACTGCTGTGTGTCTTTAATTCATAACCTCCTGAGCCTTTTTTTTAAATTTTCCCTTGTATTTGTAAATTTTCACCCCCCTTGAAATTAACCCTTTATTCAGTCATCAGTCTCAGTCAGCATGAGCTGCATGCAATAGTCTGCAGGTCAAACCTTAACAAATAACCGAATTTTTAAAAAAAAACAGTGTTGAAAAACCACCATATTTTAAGTTTGACTTGGGAAATTTTCCCCTTGCAGGTTCCCCAAAAATAACCCGGGGTATCCATACGGAAACGAGACACCAGAGAGTTTTATTTGGAAAGGGGGTCCTTTAAAAACGGACTAGCAC
This sequence comes from Phyllomedusa bahiana, assembly GCA_025379985.1. Classification (NCBI taxonomy): domain Eukaryota; kingdom Metazoa; phylum Chordata; class Amphibia; order Anura; family Hylidae; genus Phyllomedusa; species Phyllomedusa bahiana. The sequence continues at coordinate 120,317 of JAODAL010000880.1, forward strand.
TCTCAAGTACTTGGATTTTTTTAAAAAAACCATACAACTAAGAGTATATATGTAAAGCTTTCCATATACTGTACAGTGGGGAAAAAAAGTATTTAGTCAGCCACCAATTGAGTAAGTTCTCCCACTTAAAAACATGAGAGAGGCCTGTAATTGACATCATAGTTAGGCCTCAACTATGAGAGACAAAATGAGAAAAAAAAACAGAAAATCACATTGTCTGATTTGGAAAGAATTTTTTTACAAATTTTTGGTGGGAAATAAGTATTTGGTCACCTACAAGTAAGCAAGTTTGTTGGCTCTCACAGACCTGCAACTTTTTTCTTAAGAGGCTCCTCTGTCCCCCACTCATTACCTTTTAATGGTATTTAAATTTTTATCAGTATAAAGACACCTGCCCACAACCTCAAACAGTCCACCCCAAAATTTCTCTTTTGGTGAAGACCAAAGAGCTGTCGAAGGGACACCAGAAACAAAATTGTAGCCCTGCCCCAGGCTGGGAAGACTGAATCTGTAATAGGCAAGCAGTTGGTGTGAAGAAATCAATGTGGGAGAAATAATTAGAAAAGGGAAAGGGACATACAAGACACTGATAATCCCCCTCAATCTGGGGCTCCGCAAGATCTCACCCATGGGGTCAAAATGATCCAAAGAACAGTGAGCAAAAATCCCAAAACCAAACGGGGGGACCGTGAATGAGTTGCAGAGAGCTGGGACCAAAAGTATGAAGGTACCATCAGTAACAAAACTACGCCCCCAGGGACTCAGATCCTGCAGTGCAGACGTGTCCCTGCTTAAGCCAGTTTCATGTCCAGGCCCGTCTGAAAGGTTGCTAGTGAGCATTTGTGATTTAGAAGAGTATTGGGAGAATGTCATATGGTCAGATGAAACCAAAGTAGAATGTTTGGTAGAAACACAATTGGGCGTGTTTGGAGGAGAGAAAATGCTGAGTTGCATCCAAAGAACACCATACCTACTGTGAAGCATGGGGTGGCAACATCATGCTTTGGGGATGTTTCTCTTCAGAGTCCAGGATGACTGATCCGTGTACATGAAAGAATGAATGTGGCCACGTATCATGAGGTTTTGATTGCAAACCTCCTTCCATCAGCAAGGGCATTGAAGATGAAACGTGGCTGGGTCTTTTCTGCAGGATAATAATCCCAAGCTCTAGCGCCAGGGAAACAATAGGACGTGTTTTTTAAAGGAAGCATTCAAAGGTCCTGGAGTGGCCTAGCAGTCTCCATATCTCAACCCCATAGAAAACCAGTAGGGTGGGGGAGTTGAAAAGTCCGTGTTGCTAGCGAAAGACCCAAAACATCAACTGCTCTAGAGGAGACACTGCATGAGGAATGGGCCAAACTTACCCGCAGCAGTGTGTGTGCACAACTTGTGAAGACTTACAGAAAACGTTTGACCTCTGTCATTGCCAACAAAGGATATTTATACAAAGAATTGAGATGAAATTTTGTTATTGACCAAATGACTTATTTTTCCACCATAATTTGCAAAATAAATTCTTTCCAAATAAGACAATGTGATTTTTCTGGATTTGTTTTTCATTTTGTCTCTCATAGTTGAGGTCTAACTATGATGTCAATTACAGGTCTCTCTCATATTTTTAAGTGGGAGAACTTGCACAATTGGCGGTTAAGTAAATACTTTTTTCCCCACACTGTATACTCTCCATTGTCTGGCTTCAAAAAAGTACTCATAGTACTTGTAGTAGTGCCAGCTCCCTTTTTAGACATACTGGGAGTTACTTCTTCCCAGATTCTTCCACTCATTGCTTTAGACGTTACAGTGACTACATCACCCTATTTCACAAAGCCAGAATAAATATTTACATCGAGTGACCTAAATATGTTTCGTCTCTGTTATGTAATACATTTTACCCCCCCACCACATTGCTATTCTATGACGACTTTCTACCTACACAAACTTGTCCTCCTGCTGCTTGCTTTATTAGTGCTGCTGCCTTCAATGCATGCACAGACACATGCATCAGAATCTCCTGTATATGTGCTAAACATGCTCAGTTACTTTTTGTCTGTCTCAAAGTAGAGAGAACAACGGACACTGCGACAAAGTGCTTGCTTTGAAAACATGACCTCTGTTATCTTGTGTCCTGCAGATGGTGAGGAGGTCAGTCTTCAGATTGGGGAAGCACAGAGTAAAGAGTAATGTCACTTTACTGCTTATTTGAATATTTACATAAATACATATAGATAGTGCTATCCCTTTAAATTAATCAGACCCCAAAACTGGCAAAAAGAACAGACAGACCTAAAATAAATTCAGTCTTCAATAAAACTGAAATAACTCTCTACCTCCATATGTAGCATACCCCTCTGCCCCGCTGCCTGACCATGATGTCACTTAAGTTCATGCTGAAGTTCTCCTAATCCCGTTTTTACCATTGATTGGACAAAATTGGAGCAAAAATGGTGCAGTTTTAAATCATTGCAAAACTACGGCGTTTGTCCAAAAATAAAGCAGAGACCGGTACATCTGTCATTCTTAAAAGAGTTGTTGATGTTTTAAAAAAAAAAAAAAATAATAATTTATGCTGGTGCTGCAGTAATAAAATTATAAAAAAATAAGTTATCTCACCTTCTTTGTCTCCTTCATTACAGCTCTGCTGCGGTCTGCCCTCTCTCTCAGGTTTTGTTTGCTTCCTGGCCGCAGTGGTCCCGTTTTGACTGACAGAACCAGGTAGTAAACAGAGGACTCAGGGAGATGGTGGACAGTGGCAATTCTGGAGCAGAGGGGAGTGTCAGCCTTTTTTATTTTATTACTGCATCATTAGCATAAATGTATTTATAAAATCCACATGGACAACACTTTTAAGGAGGAACTATTACCTCCAGAGAACCTTATGGAGTAATAAAAGAATAAAATATAAACAATTTCTAAAATATAATTAGGGAAATTAAAGCATTTCACCTGTAATTCAGCTTTTTAAAAAACTGCTGGCCCTTTTAAGATAGGGACTGAAGAGCCAAGTCGGTACTGACAGATTGATAGATTCATATGTTGGCCTGCTGTGAAACCACCCCCCCCCCCCACATTCCCCCCCCCCCCCCCCCCACCCCCCCCCCCCCCCCCCCCCCCCCCCCCCCCCCCCCCCCCCCCCCCCCCCCCCCCCCCCCCACCCTACACCCCCCCCCCCCCCCCCCCCACCCCCCCCCCCCCCCCCCCCCCCACCCCCCCCCCCCCCCCCCACCCCCCCCCCCCCCCCCCCCCCCTCCCCCCTTCCTGCTTCTGAGTTGGGAGAGTCCATTATGAAGGGGGGAGCCTGTAAGTCTGTACCGTCTATACAATGGGAAGCTCTGTGCTGCTATATTCGTGATGGGTGTTATTAGACTAGCAGCAGTGTAACATTGATGCCTGTGTGCTACGGAGGAGGAGGCTAGAAGCAACAGGAAAACACTGCTAGAAATATATCCTCAGTGTGCTGTGCTTGCTGCAGTGTCTATACAGTGAGAGACTCAGATTAAAGGGGTTCTCCAGCACTATCTTTTCATTTGTTACAAGGTTCACAACAATATTATGTTAAACTTTGTATTTCATACTTATTAAAATGTATTTACCTGTCCTGCTGTGCAGAAAAGCAAAAAGTCATGTCCTCCCCTTCTACCACTTTTTGCAACCCATCTGACATTCATTGATCACATGATTTGGCTACTGCCTCAATGAACGTTTTTTCATCACCCAGTGAGTGTGCTAAAGCCAGGCTCAGTTCAGGAACAGTCCTCTGTAGTGGCTGTAACCTGAGCAAAGAATGATCTGGCCACACAATAGTGAGGATATTCACACCTGCCAGCCTTTAGTTTGAAAGTGAATAGAAATCAGCAGGAGTAATTACAGAGCAGGGGGAACTGTCTATCTGCCAGCAGACAGGAGTATAAAGACTGGGGGTTGTACAGAAAATCTGTGTAGACTACAGCTCAGATTTTCTATTATGGCCTGTGGGGATAGTTTTGCATTCTGATTTTGACAGTTTTTAACCCCTTTCTGGACGGGCCACGGTCAGTAATCTATATGGCTTCTAAATTTTTTTGCTCTTTGCCTTCTCGAAAGACATAACTTTTTTATTTTTTCATTACATAGACATTGAGGGCTTTTATTTTGCCGGACCAAGTTTTGTACTTTCTTGTGGTGTACATTCATATATATTGAGTATTCTAGGGAACCGGCAAAAAAACAAAAAAAAAAAATTTAAGTGGGGCAAAATGTGAAAAAAAAATGTACTTGCGCCATGTTTGCGGGAGGTTTGTTTTTACGGAGTCAATTCATCGGTACAAATGATGTGTTATCTGTACTCTACAGGTTGATATGAATCCGACAATACCAAACATGGAGGGTTTCCGTTATGTTTTGTTACCGTAAAAAAATTCAAAACATTTTCTATTTTTGAAATTTGCGCCACGGCTCCGTTTTGCGCGACCAATAACTTTTTTGTACTAACACCTACGGCCGTCAGTGAGGCGGCACTTTTTAGTGCTAGCACTTTGAAATGGATGTGACTTTATTTGATCACTTTTATTCCATTTTTTTATGCGGAGTGAAAGAAATGCCATAAATCGGCTTTTGGAATTTTTTTTCTTTACGTCAGCGTATCGGGATAAATTATATTTTTATTAGATCGGGACTTTTTTTTTTTATTATTTTATTGCTTTTATTTTGTGATAAAATGGGAAAAGGGGGTGATTTGAACTGTAAATCTTTTTTTTTGTACTTTAAAACTTATTTATCTTTTTTTCTTTAACATTAGTCCCCCTTTTGGTGGCTTGACCACAAGGGGCGCGATGTTAGATTGTTATTACAGTCCTAATGCATCGCATAGGCAACAGCAGTAGGGTGTACAAAAATGGCTGGTTTCCCCACTTCCTGTCGGGACGGATGTGGGGGGCAACTGCAACCATTGGCAGCAGATCAGAGCCTTCACAAGGCTTGCACGCTGACATGTTAGCCCAATCGTGATCTACACCGCTGATGTCCCCGATCGGGCTGTAAATACAGTCATTCAGATGACCGCGGCATCCTTGCACGCTGGGTTGATGGGGTTAAACAGCGCAGGTGGGTGATGACGCCTCCTGCGATGAAACCAATGGGTCGTTAACTGCAATTAGCCGCTAACACCCGCTAACAAATGTCATAGGTCGGTAAGGGGTTAAATCCGAAAATCGATGTCAAAATCAACTAAATAATCCATGCCATGTTAGTATTATCACTAGATGGAATTTAACCAGGATTGTGTTCTCTGCCTTAAAAGTGAAAGTCATGAAAGTAAACATGTTTCCCTTTAAAACTGAGGGAAATCCTCTGATTTTCTAATGGCATGTATTGTAGAAAAGTCTTATAATTTGATCTACTACAAATTTTTGTGTTTTTGTGTGGTGGTGATAAGTACAATTTAAGGCATGGAACATATCAATGTTGGAGATTCCATTCGGAACCTTGGTCGTGAGTTTTGTCTGGAATTACAACGAACACTATAGTGGAAACCAGACCAGGGGCGTTGCTAGGGTCCATAAATCATACCACGGGGCTCGGGCCCTTGGTGTTTTCCTGGGTAGGGCTGGTTCACACGACATTTTTCGCGCACTCATTGTGAACTGCGGATGTTTTTTTCTACAGTGAAAAACTTTCTGTTCACTGTCACTAATTGTTGCACATTCCACACAGATCCCGACCCATCTCCTTCTCAGCAGTCACTGTACAGATAAAAATTCACCAATGACAATTATTTACTTTGTTCGAGAATTTTCTCAACCTTCATATGACAATACCCCTAAATCATCACCAATGAATACACCTACACTTGGAGGCAATCTACCAGAAAAACGTGATTTGTTACTAAAACCCTCCTACAAACCAAGACCCAAACTATTTCTACTTATGGCCTCAAATAAATCCTCAGACCCTGACCGGAACGGCATCCCCACATGTGAATATCCACTGCACACAGGCCCTAGAGAAATATATTACCGCATTAAGGGACCGATTAGTGGTATTACTAGTTGTATGTAGACGCTCTGCAGACATATACAGTGTTTACACTGCAGTTACATTTTTGTGACTCACGGAAGACGGTACTTTTATGAACTGCGTGTTCCTTTCCCTTTTCTTCTCCATGCAGGTTCACACCTTCATGCTGTTTGCTCCCGGCCAGACTCCGTCCCTCTGGGGATTTGGAACAAATATCTTTGAATCCTCACAATTTCCAGCAACTCCTTAATGATAGGTAGATAGCTGTCCCGCAGTTAGGTATTTAGGGGCACTGAGCAGTATATGTGAGGCAACCAGGGCATGATATTATGGGCCACAGGCAGATATATGGGGCCACAGGGCAGGTATATAGGTGGCCCACAGGCTGGTATATAGGGGGGCCACAGGCAGGTTTATGGGGGGCACAGACAGTATTTAGGGGCGGCACAGGACAGTATATGGGGCCAACTGCAGGTATATAGGGGCCTGAGGCATTATATGGGGCCACAGGCAGTATATGGGGGCACTGAGGCTCAGTATTTAGGGGCCCAATAGATGGTATATTAGGGGCACTGAGGCAGATTATCGGGTCAATGTGGCAGTATATGGGGTCCAATGTAGGCAGGTTATGGGGAGGGCCACAGGCAGTATTTTCTAAGGGGACAAGGCAAGTATAATGGGGGCCACAGGCAGTAATAGGGACACAGGCCGTTATGGGGGCCACAGGCTGGTATATTAGGTGCCACAGGATACGAATATGGTGGCCACCAGGCAGGCGTTCCCCTAAACTTATGGTGGCCTCAGGCAGGCAGTTGGGGGCCCACTGCAGGATTGGGGGCCCAACAGGAAGGCATATGGGGACACAGGCAGGGATATGTGGGGCCACTGGCAGAATATAGGGGGCCACTGCACGGCATTTTAGGGGACTGAGGCAGGTTAAATAACGTTAAAAATAACAAATTCATACTCAACCTTAAGCTCCCCCGGCGTGCCGACGGCTCATGTTCGCTTCAAGCGCCGAGCTCCTCGGCAGCTACTCGGGCGCCACGGACTGTGACGCGCTGTGCGCAAGAGGAGAGGAGGAAGGGCAGCGTCGCGATGTACTTACACTCATCGCGTCCTGCCGGCTGAAGGCGGACGATGAGGCCGCGGGGGTCATCAGCGCTGTGGGCACCCGGCGGCCTCTCTGGTGTCGGACCTGAGCGGGTCCGTCACTGTCGGCGGGGCAGAGGAGCGCTCGCCTCTTGCTCCGCAGCTAAGAAGCCCTAAGTGAGTGTGCGACCAGCGGGACGCACATGCTAGCTGAAGGGCACAGGCGGTGCTCCAGGCCAGGGCAGAGGCCTGGAGCCTCGGGTGTCTCGGGGCACAGGGTGTTTTTATTAGGGGCCAAGCCCGACATAATAACAGCTAGCGACGCCCATGAACCAGACCGACAGCCGTTGTAGTCAATGGAGTCCTTCAGGCACCATTGGTGTCCAGCAGTGTTGGACTGGGATGCTTAGGGCCCACCAGAGGAGTTGATTTTAGGGGCCCACTGTGCTTCATTGCCTCCACCACTTATACGGTGGCACCACTCATTCTCACTTTAAATCATCACACAAACATGTAATCAAGATGAGGCGCTGGGGCTTCTGAGTCTTCCATGCCTAATTGCAGCAGGATACCGGCTGGTAAACATAAAAAGTCTAAAGATAAAAGTCTTCCTAACCAAATTATACATTTTATATAAATAAAAATATATAAAAAGCGATAGCACAAAGTTCTAAGTATTAAACCACTAAATAATGGTCATATATTTACCAAATTTCACCGCGACGACATGACCACATATTACCACCACATAGTGACTGAATAATATCACCACAACAAGACCACATTTCACTACAACATAGTGACTAAAAAATACCGCAACATATCACCACCACATAATGACTGAATTATAGTGCAACTACATGAACACATATCACCACCACATAGTAGCTGAATAAGACTGCCACATCATGACCACGTATCACCACCACATAGTGACCGAATAATACCATCACATATCATAGCCACATAATGACTGAATAATAACACCACATAGCGTCTGAATATACCACCACACATCACAAGCATATAGTTACTGAAAAATACACCATACAATTACTGAATATAAACCATTGCACTATGACCAATATTACTACTTTACAGTGACCATAAAGTGGTACATATATCAGTTGTACACAGGTGCCCTGCACATATAAGTGACTACAGTAAAGGGACTCACAGGACTCCAGGGACTCACAGGAGACGTCATCTATGACAAGACGTTCTCTTCTCTAATGAGTTTTTTCCCTTTTCTGATAAGTTATTCTGTCTCCCTTTTCTTCTCCATCTGATCCACACCACCATGACTCATCCCTGCAGAGTTAAAGACACAAACATCTTAGAATCCCCACTTTTCCAACATTTCCCTACCATTTTCCACCTCTGTACAAACTCCCGATCCATAGCACCCCCAATGGTAATAACGGCAACCTTGTGTCCCAAACAGTAGAGTGCCCCCAAATGACTATGGAGCACTGTTTGTGTACTAACGGAGGTGTGACTTCATCAAAATGACCTCCAGAAATTTCCTATAGCAGGTCATTAATATCCATATGTCTGCTCAAACTGCCAGAAACAGACTCTATGAGCATGGTATGAGTGCCCGACATCCACAGGTCAGGGTTATTGACAGATTTGACATTGGCACCCTGTGCTCTTCATGGACGGTTTGGCAGTCAGTCAGTAATGGTGTGGGGAGGCATTTTTTTTGGAGGGCCACACAGCCCTCCATGTGCTAGCCAAAGTTGTCCTAACTGCCAATAGGTGCCGGGATGAGATCCTCAGACCCATTGTGAGACCCATTGACTGATGCTTTAATGCAGGTCTGGGAGGAGATCCCTCATGAGAGCATCCGCCCCCTCCTCAGGAGCATGCCCAGGCGTTGTAGGGAGGTCATATAGGCACATTTAGGATATGCACACTACTAAGCCTCATTTCCTTGTCTTAAGGCATTTCCACTGAAGTTGGATCCACTTTGATTTTGAGTATCATTCGAAATCCAGACCTCCATGGGATATTCATTTTGATTTTCAATGATAATTTTTAGATTTTATTGTTCTTAACGCATTCCACTATGTAATGAATAAAGAATTGCAACTGAAATATTTCATTCATTGAGATGTAGGATGACCACCTCCTTCCGTGACATCACTCCAGCCTTGCTACAAAACACCAGTGACTGTCTGTCCGCTGTCTCTGACATCATGTCCTCTCTCCATCTGAAACTAAACCTCACTAAGACTGAACTTCTTGTCTTTCCGCCATCTACTAACCAAGCCCCTCCCCCCGGCTATTTCTGTTTCTGTATGTGGTACCACCATTTCTCCTAGGCAGCAGGCCCGCTGTCTAGGGGTTTTATTTGATTCTGATCTGACCTTCTACCCATATATCCAATCCCTTGCCCGCTCCTGTCACCTGCACCTCAAGAATATCTAAAATCCGTCCATTTCTCACTGTGGAAACGACTCAAACTCTCATTACTGCTCTTATTCTTTCTCGTCTTGACTACTGCAACTCCTTGCTTATCGGTCTCCCTCTCTGCAAACTCTCCCCTCTCCAATCTGTCCAGAATGCAGCAGCCAGGCTTGTCTTTCTCTCCAGCCGCTATACTGATGCCTCTACCCTGTGTCAGTCACTGCACTGGTTGCCCATCCAGTACAGGATACAGTATAAACTCAGCACTCTCACCCATAAAGCTCTCCACAGCGCTGCTCCTCCCTACATCTCCTCCCTAGTCTCTGTCTACCGCCCTACCCGTGCTCTCCGCTCTGCTGATGATATCAGACTACATTCCTCAATCATCCGAACCTCCCATGCCCGCCTTCAAGATTTCACACGTGCGGCACCAATTCTCTGGAATATGCTACCGCGGGCGATCAGGCACATTCACAACCCTCACAGTTTTAAGAGGGCCCTGAGAACACATCTTCTCAGTCTGGCCCACCAAGATCCCTAACTGCTATCACACACATCTGTCACTCCCTACACTAGGGCACTCACAGGCACTTATCTGAATATAGATGTACTGTCTGGGTGGCAGGTTCATCCATTTTTCATGTAAACCACCCCCTATTTATGAAACATGGCCGGACCATTGTTATCTTGGCACTTCTTACCGTATGTTTCACCCATACACCCTAATAGATTGTAAGCTCTCACGAGCAGGGCCCTCACACCTTGTGTCTCATTTGTAAGTACTTTTAATGTGTAATGACTGTATGTTTACTCTTGAATTTGTAAAGTGCTGCGGAATATGTTGGCGCTATAGAAATAAAGATTATTATTATTATTATTATGTGGTATTTTAGTGTTCCCTTTAATTTTTTGAGCAGTGTACTTGTAAACAGGGCCTAAGAATGTCTCCTGTTCAGTTGTACAGGTTGCACACCCCCTAGGACTGGCCTTGATTCTGTGTCTCCGGAATATGTTCTGTTTTAAAGTGGTCATAAAATAGTGGCGTGTGTCCTTAATTTTTCAGTATTTTATAAATATTGAACAAGGAGCTAATTGTAGACTATTAATTTGATCATAAAACTGTACATTCTCTCTATACAATTCCTGTAAATTACAGTTGCAGGATTTAAAGTGGTTTTGCTTAAAGTAAAATTGCTGTGGGAAATTTGCAAATTAAAAATAAGCATTTTCACCATTCATCATTATTAAAAATTCTGCATCATTTTCATTTTAGCTGCCACCTTAGTGATTCATATTGTACAGCTCTTCTCCGGGGTATATGACCAGTGAGAAGAGCTCCTCAGTCCTTGCCGCACATGCTCAGACATCACCTCTCCTGTCAGGCAGCTCCTGTCAGTTTCCTCCCTGCTCAGTAAGAATACACACTCACTGCTAAACAAGTGTTCAAACCTGGTTGCTGCCTGCTGTCCTCTGTACTCCTTAATAATTAGTCAAATAGTGCAAATAAATAAATTTAAAAAAGAAACCTCAATCAGATATGTGCTTTGAGAAAAAAAATCCACATTCCTGCAGGGATTTGAACCTATGTTGAAAAGCAGAATTGCTATCCACTCAGCTAAATTGTAGCTATTCATGACTCTTTACATAAACAGACCTTTGTTTGACTACAGTGAGCACACTGTGGGGAAAGGCATTGTGATGTCAAGCTTGCTGGGTCACATGATATGCAATTCAAACAAATCACACATGCCCTCTTTTGCTATGCCGTTCAACCAAATCATACACGCTCCCTTTTGACCACACTGAAAGCTGAATCAGGACAAACCAGGCATGAAATGCCTTTATGGTTAAACCCCTTCAATAACTTCCTCTTTTTGTAAACGTTACTGCACATTCAAATTTTATGATAGAGAATGTTCATTTTATGACACAAATCAACATTCTATGATTCAAATACAAGATACTTAAAAATACTATTTGGGATATTTAACCTTTAACTCATTTTGGTAAAATCAACATAAAACATTTCAATAAAAGTATCAAATAATTAATTTTGTCTCGTTTTTCAGATTGAGCAGAACTATGGGGGCCGAAGACCTTGCGTATAAAATGTTGAAAGGTTGTCCTCGTGAAAGGATTTCTGCTGAAGATGCCCTTCTTCATAAATTCTTCAGTACATTGCCTTGTCAACTTTACCAGCTATCTGATGGTATGTTTGCTGCACATCTATGTGTGATATCAACCACTTGGTTATCATATATTGGTGAAAAGAGTGCTTTTGGGCATTCTTTGTAGAGGAAGTCTGGATTCATACAAAATTGTATATTGCTTAGTATGTAAATTAATTCAGAAGAGTGTAAGGGCTCATGCACAGTGGCATTGCACAAAACCTTTATGGTTCCTTTAGTATAAAGCCACCTAGCTTCTGTGCAGTATAACACAAGCTTCCTCTGACTCTTTGGGCGACATGTCCCAATACGAATGCACTTTTTTTGGTCTATTTTTCAGGAAAAAATCTCTTGACGATCTATTCTCTAATTAAATGAACTGTAATAGACAAAAACTAGGCGCATTATACGCCCGGCACAACACATTTAAATGCGCCTAAAAAGGCGTATCAAATATGCTAGTAACGATACAATATGCGCCTACAAAGGCGCACTAATGTTACTATACAGGATATACCAGACGCCCGATTTTTGTAAAGGGTTGTACTTTCAGGCGCACTTTACACTGTTTTAATGCGCCGCAAAACGGACTTGCCATCGCCACTTTTGGGACATGTCGTCCTTTGTGTTTACAGAAATATTCTTTTCTAGAGTAAATGCTTTCAGTTGAGAGTGCTGCTGCTGGAGCATTGAGCATGCCACACGTTTTTTCTGTTTTAGTCATATTAAATCCAATAGAACAAATTGTTGGCATATAGATGTATCGTAGAGGGTCCAAACCTCTATGGAAGCCTAATGCTCGGTACAAAACAGAGTCACAATATGGCTGTGGGCATAAGCCCTAATTCACATTTACTGGACACCTGCAGTTTTTCTGATTGCTGGCCTGTAACATAGTGGGCATTAGCTCCTTATGCCATATCACCTATGCATATCCTCTACGTCTAAAGGAAAGAAGATTTCACCATCATCATAAAGGGGGATTCTTTACTTCTAGAGGATGAGACTATGGAATTTGCTGCCACAGGTTATTATGATAGTGGATTCATTGAACAAGTTTAAGAAGGGCTTATGTGCCATTTTTGAAAAATATAATACTACACATTATGGTTGTTTCTGGAGATAGGACATAAATCCAGAAATTATTCTGATTGCCATATTTGGATTCGGGAAGGAAGGGACAATTGGCAACTGCTTCATAGGGGGTTTTGCCTTTCTCTGGATCAACACTGTAGGGTTATAGGTTAAACTTTATGAACCTGTTTTTTTTTCCAACCTTATCTACTGATGTTACTAATAGTGTTGAGCGATTATTATCGACAAAGTTGAAATCGGCACAGTTTTTATGGTGATCGGATTTTTTAGATCATGCGAAAATTTTGGGTTTAAAAATCTTGCACACTATTAAACCCGGCCTTTTTGGGCCCTTCCCTTGTAATTTTTGGGGGCCAGCAAATCAGATTACGAATAGAGCAGGGGAGATTGTGTGCGACTCATGACTGGGATGTTTTGGTTGCGTTGGCGGGAAAAATCACATGACCTCTTTTTAACATAGAACACGTTTCCTTTTCACCCAGTGTCTCTCAGGTTTTAGAGCAGAAGGACGTGCGCTCTCTTGTGTCCAAACAGCCAACGAAATTATTTATTTTTTCACAAGAAACCTCTACTATTAGCTGGATCCTTAAAATTTTTTTAGTTTAAAGTTGGGAAGATTTTATATAGTTAGGTAGAAAATTTTTTAAAGGGAGCCTATGCTGAAAACACGGGGGGAGGGGAGGGGAGGCCCCCGTGGGCGAACACAGAAAGCTCTATAAAGAATCTGGAAAAGTTCCCAAGATTTAGTGTAACTTTGCAATAGCTTTTTATTAACAGTTTTCTATTGAAAAATTTCTGGATATTGGGCAGCCTGAATTTTATAGGATAACATCTTTTCTAGAAACTGCGGGTCTTTTTGTTAGGTGCAAAAACCCACTTTTATTACGTTACTTTTCAGATAGGTGTTCATTTTAATTTTGCCCTTTCCACCTTTGTTGATATACCCACCTTGCACTTAAATTAGAATCCAGCAAGTCGCAAGGTTAATAGGTGCCAAAAATACCTTGTAATTCCAAAAAAAATTCAGATAGTTTTTTGATTTTGGGGCGCACTACAGTTTGTTCATTGAGGCACCTTGCATTTTAAATGTGAATACTGCAATTTTTTAGTCACCACGGGGAAATTTGATGGGGAAAAAAATACCTTTTATTATCCAAAACATTTCAGATAGTGTTTTTTCACTTTGACGCAGGCCAGCTTTTTTGAAAGATCTCTTTGATTTTAAATTTTGAATACAGCAATTTTGTTCACCAAGTAATTGATAGGTGCCAAAAATACCTTTTATTATACGAATACATTACAGAACGTGATTTTTGCTTTTTTCCCCGTCCAGATTTGTTGATAGGCCCCCTTGCAGTTAAATTTGAATCCAGAATTGGTATTCCCACAGGTGAATTGATAGGTCCAAAAATCCCTTTTTATTTCCGAATACATTACAGAACGTGTTTTTCATTTTTTGCCCAGCCCAGATTTGTTGAAGACCACCTTGCAGTTAAATTTGAACCAGCAATTGTGTAGTTACCACTGTGAATTGATGGTCCCAAAAAATACCTTTTTTATCGAAACATTAAGATACGTTTTTTTTTTGCATTTTTGCCCAGCCCCAGATTTTTTTGAAAGAGCCCCCTTGCAGTTAAATTTGAACCCGCAATTTGTAGTTACCAAAGGTGAATTGATAGGTCCAAAAAATATTTTTTTTACCCGAATACTTTACAGATACTGTTTTTTTGCATTTTGCCCAGCCCAGATTTGTTGAAAAGCCCCCTTGCATTTAAATTTGAATCCAGCAATTGTGTGTTACCAAAGGTAATTATAGGTGAAAAAAAATCCCTTTTTATTATCCGAATACATTACAGATAGTTTTTTTTTTGCACTTTTGCCCATCAGATTTGTTGATAGAGCCACCTTGCAGTTAAATTTGAATCGGGGCAATTTTGTGCCCCAAGTGAATTGATAGGTGCCAAAAAATACCTTTATTATCCGAAAACTTTTCAGATACTTTTTTTTTCACTTTGGCGCAGGCCACTTTTGAAAATTACTTTGCAGTTAAATTTAAATCCGAAATTTGTAGTCACCACGGGTAATTGATAGGTGCCAAAAATCCCTTTTATTACCCGAATACTTTAAGATACGTGTTTTTTCACTTTTTGGGCCCGGGCCCATTTTTGTTATAGACCACTTGCATTTAAATTTTTGAATCCAGAAATTTTGGGGAATCCCACAGGTGTTTTGATGGGCCAAAAAATACCTTTTTATTACCCGAATACATTAAGATAGTTTTTTTGCACTTTTGCCCATCCGATTTGTTGATAGACCACCTTGCAGTTAATTTGAATCCAGCAATTGTGTAGTTAAAAGGGTGAATTAAAGGGTCCCAAAAAAAACCCTTTTTATTATCTAAATACTTTACAATAGTGTTTTTTTTGGGCTTTTTTCCCACCCCTTTTTTTTAGACCTTTTTTGCATTTAAAATTTGAATCAGCAATTTTGAATACCACAGGTGAATTGATAGGTGCCAAAAAAACCTTTTTTTATCCGAAACATTTCAGATACGTTTTTTTTTCCTTTGGGGGGCCCAGCTTTGTTGATGATCTACTTGCAGTTTTTTTTAACCACAATTTTTTTTTAAGGGATTTAAAATAGGTGGCCCAAAAAATTTTTAAAAATCCCATACTTCACAAATTTTAATTTCTGAACGGAGCGACATTAGGGGGGAAGCGAGCAAAGAGGGGGGAGGAAAATGGGGGTAGGGTACGAAGGAATAACCGGTCAACGGCAAAAACCCGGCGGTTGGAATGCCCTTTCAGTCCCTCTTCTTTTAGCCCCCATCCTGGAGCAGAAGCAGACGAAACCAAGTCACCTGTGTTGAAGATAAGTGACACATGCGGATCCAACTGGTCTTTTCAGGGAGAATTTGCTTTCGGCGCTTCATCCTGGGAGAGAAGACGATGGGGAGTGTCAGTACGGGTTCCGCCTCAAAAAAGGGGGGGGCGGTCCAGAAGTCCGCTGAAAAGATTCCGCCAGCCACGGTCCGCAAACCCGCTCCCGCTTATCGCCAAAAAGGTCCAGGGCCTCTCAAGCCCGGGCCCTTCTTTGACCAAGCCTCTGATTCCCAGCGATGTCAATCCGCCTTTTCGTAAAGCATAAGTAGAGGCAAAACCTTTGGTGGTTAACCACCCAAACCAACTGCCCATGTTTAAGCCCCTGAAGGGACCAGCCCCCTTTTCCCCTTCAACCTCCACCGTCGCCGAGTACCACCCCCGCACCACCAGAGGGGCCCACCCACCCCTTCCCTTCCCCCATTTGACGACCTCACCCCGTCAGCGCCATTAGCGCCTTTTTTCTGTCTTTCCCGGGTTTGGGAGCGAAGAAACACTTTAACCCAACCATCAAAAACAAAAACCTGAATGCGGGATTTCCCGCCCCCAATACCAGATGCCGAGCAGGCATTTCTTTGCCAGAAAAGCCGTCCCTGCCCTGGCCAGCCACGTGTCATCTAAAATTTCAAGCGCGTTGTCTGCATCTGTGGCCGGAAAAGTCCATCTGACCACCGACACATGGACTAGTAAGCACGGCCAAGGCCGCTATATCTCTGTGACAGCTCACTGGGTGAGCTGGGTGGATGTCCCTGGGGTTGACGGTGGCTCTCAGGCTCGGCGCAGCTCTTCAAAACCGCAGGATGGTGCAGGGTTCTTCCCCCAAGGTCCTCTGGTGGCATCACGTGCCCAGAGAAACCAGGCCGTGTTGAAATTAATCTGTCTTGGAGACCGTCCACACACAGGTCAGGAGCTGTGGACGGCTCTCTGCAACGAGACCGAGCGCTGGCTGGGTGCCAAGAACCTTGTGCCAGGCAAGGTGGTGTGCGATAACGAGCGAAATCTGCTGGCCGCCCTTAAGATCGGTAGGCTGGAGCACATCCCTTGCCTGGCACATGTCATGAACCTTGTCGTCCAGAAATTTCTAAAGAGCTACCCGGGTCTGGACTGCCTGCTGAGGAAGGCTCGCAGTCTAAGTTCGCACTTCCGCCGTTCTCACCCTGCTTCGTCCCCCCTGGCTGCGTTGCTGCGTCAGGTCGGCCTCCCCGTCAACCGTCTCATTGTTGACGTGGCAACACGCTGGAATTCCACCCTCCACATGCTCCAGCGATTGTGGCAGCAGCGCAATGCCATTACGCATACGAAGTAACACATGGCCTGACAAGCAGCGGTGCGGACCTCGGCGTGTTGAGCCACCGAGAGTGGAGGCAGGTGAAAGAGCTCTGCACCATCCTTGCCAGTTTTGAAGAAGCCACCAAAATGGTCAGTGCGGACAATGCCCTTGTCAGCATGAGCATTGTGGTGATCTCAGTTCTGGAATGATCGTTGGACACTCTGAAACAACAGGTCCCGCCAGCGACGGAGGAGGAGACGGACACAGATGCGGACACGGAGCCTTTCTCTCCGTCAAATCCACAAGGCCCGACAGTTTCACAATTTCATCGGTCTTCATTAGGCAGTGGTTCAGGGTCCAGAGCTAGTGCAAGGTGGCGCATCAGCTCTCAGGGTGCATCATCTCAGGCAAGTCAGGGCTGTGTTGAAGCTGTGCCGGAGGCAGCGGAGGAGGAGGAGGAGGAGGTATTCCTAGACACCGATGTTACCGACGTTCCTGCCTTGGAAAGAGGTTGGCGCGAATTTGAGGCGGAGCAGGAAGATGAGGAAGATCAGTTTGCTAGTGCCCCTCGTCCCAGAGGCTTGGGAAATCAAGGCTCCATCTCTCACATGAGTGCTTGGATGCTCCATTTCCTCCAACATGATCCTCGCATTAAGGCCATCAAAATGAACAACAGTTACAAAACAAAACTCAGCACTTTCCTTCCACCCACCCAAATAGAGAGTAAAATGCAGGAAATGGAGACCTTGCTGATTGATCAACTGGAGACATCTGTTGCGTCTGCTTCACGTTCCCCAAATGTCACGGTGGAACAACATCAGCGACGTGACAGCAGTAGAGTGCCAAGTAGGCGTAGCGGCAGCAGCAGGCAAGGTGGCAGAAGCCTAATGGGTGACCTCTGGCAATCTTTGTTTACCACCTCACCAACGCATGCAATGCAGGGCACACATCCAACACACAGAGATCAGCTTAAGAACATGGTGCACGACTATCTGCGTCTCAACACCGATGTTTTTGTATGTGTTCCGGACCCAATAGACTTCTGGGTATCCAAAATGGACGAATGGCCCGAGCTGGCTCGTCACGCCATAGAGGTGTTGTCCTGCCCAGCATCCAGCGTCATATCTGAGCGGACCTTCAGCACAGCTGGAGGAGTCATTACAGACAAACGCATCCGGCTTTCCACAGATAATGTGGATCGTTTGACTTTCATCAAGATGAATCAGGCATGGATCTCTGATGATGTTGTGGCCCCAATTGCCGAGGTCACCGATTAGTTGCCGGTCTACTTCACATTCCTCTTCAAACAGAAATGGTCCTCTTGAAAAATGTTTTTTAAAATGATCATTTCTTACTGCAATTTTTATTCTCTTTTCCCAACAGTTCATTTTGCTGGTTTTGCTGTGAGGAGACTGTAAAAGACAGCAAGGTTTCATGACAACACCGTATTCCATTTACTCACTTTATCTTAAGAAGTTTTCGCATTGTCAATGGTTTTGAGGTCATGTTGCTGTGAGATACAGCTATAATTATGGTCCTTTGGAACAGAAATGTGGCTTTTAAGTGGCATTTCTCCCTCACAAATTTTAATAGTGGCTGAGAAGTCATATTTATAATTTTTTGGGGTCATGTAGCTGTGAGATACAGCAATAATCATGGTCCTTTGGAACAGAAATGTGGCTTTTTAAGTGGCATTCTCCCTCACAATTTTTAATAGTGGCTGAGAAGTCATAGTTATAATGTTGTGGGGTCATGTAGCTGTGAGAGACAGCAATAATCATGGTCCTTTGGAACAGAAATGTGGCTTCTAAGTGGCATTTCTCCCTCACAATTTTTAACAGTGGCTGAGAAGTCATTTTTATAATTTTTTGGGTCATGCTGCTTTGAAATGCAGCAATACTACAGGTCCTATTATAAAAAAATTTTGTTTCTAACAGACATTTGTTCTTCACAATTGTCCAAAGTGGCTCAAGGGTCATGCTTTGAATTTTTGGGGGCATTTTGCTTTGAAATGCAGCTATACTACAGGTCCTATTATAAAAAAAATTTGTTTCTAACAGACATTTGTTCTTCACAATTGTCAAGAGTGGCTCAAGGGTGATGGTGCTGTCAGAAACAGGAATTGGCAGGACACTGTTGATGGACACATATTGCAAAATGACTTGTTTTTGCAAGATCTTTAACATAGCTATCAATCCCTGTATTGAGACAACCCATTTAATACAATTAAAAAAAAGAGAAACAAAGACATGGTGGGATTCCATCCTATTTTAAAAATGTGTTTTCTAGAATTAAACTACTAAAAAACTTGCATGTACAAAATAGCTGGTAAAAAAATTCCTCTGAATTGTACAAGGGAGGTACAGGAAAACTTGACCAGATGTAGGTTATTCAGAGGACATGGAGTATGGAGCATGGACAGAGAACAAAGTACAGAGACAATTTCCTCCAGCACGTTGAGTAAAATAAGAAAAAGAATGCCAAGAAAAAGGGCACCTGGGTGGAACAGGAGCATTAACCACCAGTATTTCCAAGTGAAGCTCAATGGTCCGCACTCATACGGAGGGCAAGCGCTACCCAGGACAGGGACAGTATATGTCCAGTGAAACTAAAATGGTGGTTGAAAGACTTTCCCTTTATTCCGTGCACATTTTAAAATGTGGGGTTTTATGCAGGTTTTGGGGCTCATGCTGTGGCCCAGGACAGGTAGAGTCAATGTCCAGTGAAACTAAAATGGTGGTTGAAAGACTCCTTTTTCCGGCACTTTTTAAATGTGGGGGTCATGCAGGTTTGGGCCTCATGCTGTGGCCCAGGACAGGTATAGTCAATGTCCAGTGAAACTAAAATGGTGGTTCAAAGACTCCTTTTTTCCGGCACTTTTTAAATGTGGGGGTCATGCAGGTTTGGGGCTCATGCTGTGGCCCAGGACAGGTATAGTCAATGTCCAGTGAAACTAAAATGGTGGTTGAAAGACTCCTTTTTCCGGCACTTTTTAAATGTGGGGGTCATGCAGGTTTGGGGCTCATGCTGTGGCCCAGGACAGGTATAGTCAATGTCCAGTTCAAGTAAGATGATGGTTCAAATCATACTGCCTTCTGGCACTTTTTAATTTGTGGGTGATGCAGGTTTAAGGGTCAGGCTGTGGTACAAGACAGGGATAGTGAATGTTGTGTGACTTTTTTTCTGTGACTTTTATAACAAGTGTTGTGCCTAAGATGTAGCAGGTATCCATTTGACTGTTGTGGCTGTTAATTCCAGCTTCTCCAGCCCTGTTTGGGTGTAAGAATGAAGGTGTTGTTGCTCTCCCATAGACTTTAATGGTCATCGCTCATAATCGACTGCTCACTATCGACTATCTTGTCGATGATGGTCGACTATCGACCATCGACCGATGTCGATGGTCAACGTAATCGCTCAACACTAGTTACTAATAGGTTAAAGGCGTTCTAATACAAATTCAAGGCTGCTCCACTAGACAAATTCTTTTTTTTTTTTTGAAGGTTTCTCTGAAAAAAATTTATCACAAAAGATCTTATTGAAGGGACTTCGCAAGATCAGCAAATTGTCATTTACAATGCAGCACCACCTCAGGTGAAAGAAAGTATTACATGGTATCCTTTAAAGGGAATGTGTCATAAAAAAATGAGTCATTATTTAAGTCCCGTTTTTATGTTAAACACATTTTTTAGGAATTTTTGGTTGTTTTTTTTCCTCTTGTGACTGGTGGATCCTGTGTTATCTATTCACACTGGTGTCTCCTTTCAGTTTGACCCTCTTTATGCCAATAAGGAGCAGACAACTGATAATCTTTCTCTACAGAACAGGAAGTGTCAGACTCTTATTAGGCTTAGTGGCCAAATTGAAAACTGCAGGACTTAAGAATTCTTAAAAAATATTGAAAGTGATATGGAAAAAAAAAAAAACCCAAAAATTCTTAAAACATGTGTTTAACATAAAAATGTGAGTTAAACAACAAGTCATTTTTGATGACACATTCCCTTTAACCCCTTAAGGACCTTGCGATTTTTTTTGTTGACACGTTTGTTTTTCCCTCCTTGCTTTAGCAGAGCCATAACTTTTTTATTTTTCTACCTACATAGACCTATGAGGGCTTTTATTTTGTGGAACAAGATGTACTTTCTAATGGTGTTACTCACTGTACTATAGAATATACTGGGAAACCGCAAAAAAATTCCAAGTGGAACAAATTGTGAAAAAAAACGTATTTTCGCAATGTTTGAGCGTATTTGCTTTTAAGGCGTTCAGTCTTCGGTAAATATAATGTGTTATCTGTATTTTTCAGGTTGATACACATCCATCAATGCCAAACATGTAGGGTTTCCCTTATGTTTTGGTATCATAAAAAAATTCCAAACATTTTCTATTTTTAAAATTTGCGCCACGGCACCATTTTGTGCATCCAATAACTTTTTGTAGTAACACCTACGGACATTAATGAGGGTGTATTTTTTGCGGGCTGAACCGTACTGCTTCTTGCTAGCAGTTTGGAATACATGCATCTTTTTTGATCACTTTTATTTAAATTTTTATGTGACGTGAAATGACCAAAAAACGCATTTTTTGCCGTTTTGTATTTTTTTTCTTCTACGGCGTTCAGTGTACGGGATAATTGATGTTATATTTTTATAGATCAGACTTTTTCGTACGTGGCGATACCAAATATGTGTAACTTTCTTATTATTTTATTGTTTTTATTTGTAAAATGGGGAAAAGGGGGGGTGATTTGAACTTTTAATACTTTTTTTGTACTTTAAAACTTTATTTATTTTTTTTACTTTAACATTGAGTCCCCCTAGGGTGCTTCACCACTAGGGGGCGCGATCGTTAATACAGCCTAATGCATTGCATAGACAATGCATTAGGCTGTACCAAGATTGCGGTTTCCCCACTTCCGGCCCCAGGCAGGAAGTGGGGCAAACGAGAACATGGCAGTGATGGAGGCCTTCACAAGGCTTCCCGCTGCCATGTCCAGGCATTGGATCCCTGCAGATCGCCATGAAGAACGGTGCGCGGCACCGCTTTTCATTCATTTAGACGCCGCGACCATCTTTGCCGCGCCGTCTAAGAGGTTAGCCGAGTGTTAGCTGCGATCAGCCGCTAACACCCAGCAGCTGTGTGGCGGGGTCACGGAGCGATCCCGCCGCAAAGCCCCTTAGCGACCCTGGGACGTACTCATACGTCCAGGGTCGTTAAGGGGTTAAAGGAGTTGTTCGGTTAATATATATATATATATAATATATATTATATAAATATATATTAGATGTATATATATATATATATAGTATATATTATTTAAGCTATAATTTAATGCTGCCTATTGAAAATAAAAAAGTTATATTCACCTCTCCACCCACCTCTGATCCAGCACTTAACTGTCCTTACTCTACACTGGTCTTCTTATTTCTTCTGGTATTGATTGCAATGGGATGTCACCTCTGCAGCTGTTGAATGGGTGCAGTGGTCCCGTGCCATTGGCAGACATTGTTGTTTGAAAGTAAGTGCTATGAACCGTGATATCAACCCATGGCACATGGGCGTTGCAGCCAGTCAGCAGCTGCAGTGGTGGTGTCCAATTGGAATCAAGACTGGCAGAGAATGAGGAAGGCACAGCACTGGATCCGAGGTAAGAGAAGAAGTATAACCTTTTTTAATTTTCAATGTATGCTAATGTAAGAAGTGTGCTAAAAATAAAATAACTTTTTAAACTGCACAACACCTTTTAAATCAAGGAGTGATCCATGTACGATACATGTACTACATCCTTTCTGTAGCTGCTTTCCATTGTGTCTAACTGATAAAGGTTCCAAATAATGGACTTCCCTCTATCAACTTAGACATCAGAGTGGTATGTTTAAATATGTTGTCTGCCTTAGAAAACCCATTTTCAAAGTATAGGTTCACTTTTGTTTGTGGTCTCATACAACAGAGAGCTGCATCAATTCTCCAAAATCCAGTATGAAAGGAAGGATCCATTAGGAAACCATTTAACTTCCCTAATGGAGTGCTGTTTCCTGTCTGCATTAATCTGTATTCTGACAATGAAGCAACAGATACAATCTGTCATAAAACCGTCTGTGTCTGATGACAGGCAGACTGCTTCTGCTCATAAAGAGAGCACTGCTGATAATAGAGGTGTATTAGTGACTTCCTACATATACAACTCCTTAATATATGTCTAGTTTCATCTCGGCTTCACTTCAAAGGTAATGTACACTGTACCAGGGCCAGACCCCGAATAGAAACCTAGGTGATGGGGAAAAATAGCGACATGCAACATGCACTGTGCAAATTACTCTTGCCCCTCACAAATCCCTTTAAGGAGTTATCCAGTTCTTATTTGTTAATACATTTTAGATGTTACATGCTGTTGGAATAAAATAAAAAGAAACCCCCCATCAGTGTTTGGGAATGAACCCTCTAAATCAGGGCTGCACAATATGTGACACCAGGTTTCATATGCAGCTCTCAGTGCCCCTCTGTGTGACCCGTAGCCATTAAGACAAACATACTTTGTGTCTGTCCTAGTTAGTTAGTTAGTTAGTTAGTTAGTTAGTTAGCTAGTATGGTTGAAAAAAGACATATGTCCATCAAGTTCAACCAAGGGTGGGGAACATGTGGGTGATAGTGGGTCCTCTTACTTCAGAAAGCAATTTTTAATTTTTTAACAGTTGCATTCAACTGATGGCATTGTTATGGTGAGCACTGTATGGCTGGTATTGTTATGGTGAACACTATATGGCTGGCAGTGAATGGTTGACACTTATGGTAAGCACTTTGTTATGATGGGCACTGTATGACTGACAGTGTTATGGTGGGCACTGTATAGCTGGCAGTGTTATGGTGGGCACTGTATGGCTGGTATTTTTATGGTGAACACTGTATGGCTGGCAGTGTAATGGTGGGCAATACATGGTAGTTCTGTTATGGTGGGCACTGTATTGCTGGCACTGTTATGGTGGATGTTGAATAGCTGGCACTGTTATAGTGGGCACTGTATGACTGGCACTGTATGATTCTTACTGTTATGGTGGGCACTGCATGGCTGGCACTACAGGGCTGTATATAGTATTTTAAGCAACTGAAATGAGCAATCGAGTAAAAACTGTTTCTGTATTATCTCTGGGGCTCAAATGAGTATTTATTTCTAACTCAACCATGGCAGAGCCACAAGATCCACCATAAAAATGTCTGATATGTTTGAGACTCCGGAGAGCAGGAGTTGGATAGGAATATATATATATATATAGCCTCAAAAGAAAATAGGCGCCTTGTATCCTCTTTCCAGAGTACTGAGCAAAGGACCCAATTCTGATCTGTAGCTCAAATGGAACCAAGACCTCTCAGCCATTTTGGGTGTTTGTAATTGAAGTTCCATTGAAGCCTGAGATGGGGAATACCCCTCTAGGAGTTACTGCAGCCCCTGAGAGGTACAATATGACAATGTGGCACTTGGATCAGAAAACATTGTTCAGCCCTGCTCTGTGATGTCAGGCAATGGCATGGGACTGTTGCCGCAAATCAGTGGATGCAACAATAATGTTCTGGCTCCCAGGACCAAGAAGTAAACAATAAACCTGGGGAGACTGTGGTCAGCCGCAGGGTGTATCCCTTATGTACTCAATAAAGGGCCCAAGATTATTCTGGACCCCAAATTCTAACGTTATGGTGACTGACCTTCCCACTGAAAGGTCGCCTCATCGCTGAACACCAGCCTGTCAGTGAATTTGTCCTTATATACTGCTTATACAGTAGTGAACACATACAAGCTCAGTCAGCAGAGTGACCATGATGCTGCAGAACATGAGGCTAAAGACACACAGCATATGACAAAATACCGTTGGAAATCCGACGGCATTTTCTCATTGCTGGACTGCAGCAGGTCCACGGTTTTGGGCACAGATTTGCGGCAAAAACACGGTCAGGCTTCGGATTTGCCATTGGCCCGTAAAATTGAATGTACGGAAATCCGACAGCAATCCGCCATGTTGCATATTCCGCTAGATTTTAAACTCGTCGTTAAAAAACATGTGCTGTATAGACTACAGCACGGGTTTTTCATTGCTTTCTATGCAGCACAGTGTACCAGCAGATTCTCGGCAGAAACTGCCAAAAGTCAGACGGTATTTCTGTGCTGTGTACTGACAGGCAGGATATCTAAGAAGATCTGCCATCTCTCCTGACATGTCTGTTTTAGTGAATACTTGTATTCCCCATGGAATAAAACAGTTTTTCAAAACGCTGCATTGTGCATTCCTTTGTTACTCTTCCTGGAAATGTATGAACAGGTTGACAACTGGGTTTTATATTTCCCTTGCCAAAGGACTTTGTTACTACCAGAAGTCACACTATGTATATTTCAGCAGAATTTTTTGTGTAATTTGTGGTAACACAATAAAATAGTAATGAGGCTAAAAATCATTTAGAAAAAACAGAGAAAAACACAAAGGGGGTGCACAATCGTGAAGGTTGTAAAAGAAAACGAATAAATAAAAGCAATTTTGCTCACCTCTTGAGGTTGCGCTTCTAATTTAGAGGCACAACTCTCATATGCGCTTACAGGGCTTTGGGGTGCCGTAGCCCTTATCACGGCTGCCGCTGGTCTGATGCAGTTCGGCGCTGAATCGATGTGGAAGCAGAAGAAAAAATGGCGGACCCGGCGCACGTGAGATTCCGATGAAAGCCAAGGATGCTGGCTAATTTTAAAAGTGTCTTTTTATTCTTAAAAAGTGCAGGGGTGGTATGCCCTCGCACCATTAAAAACATAGACAATAAAAAACCGCTGAATGAAAAATTTAAAAGCGCTGGTGTACAGCGAGAAACGCGTTGGGTTTTTATTGTCTATGTTTTTAATGGTGCGAGGGCATACCACCACTGCACTTTTTAAGAATAAAAAGACACTTTTAAAATTAGCCAACATCCTTGGCTTTTATCGGAATCTCACGTGCGCCGGGTCCGCCATTTTTTCTTCTGCTTCTAAAAATCGTTTAGTGCGGCTTTTCTATGTTTTAAAATTTTGTGCTTTAAATACTGCGGCAGAACTCAGTGGACTGTAGACCTACTGCTGTATTTATAGCAGGCACTGTATGACTATATACAATAATGGCACACCGCTGTTGTGTATAGTTAAAGTATGGGTTCCCTTTTAGTAAAGCTACACCAAACTAAGACTTAATTTTTAATAACCTATTATGATAATGATTGTTTTTGTGTATTTACCCTACACTTACCCTCATTCAAACCCACAAAAAAGTGAGACTAGTCCTAACTACCCAGAAAATGGGTAACTGCCCCATTAATGCCGATCCCAACAGGATCCTAGCCTTCACAGTGACCCTACAAATTCCCTAATAGATATTTGGGAGGAAAATCAGAGCATAAAGAGGACTAGACACAATACTAGTGTAATAATTGTTACAATAACTAGTAAACATCAATCCACAAAAATAGTCATATACCATGTATTCACTTCAATAAGTGGATTTCTTTCCAATATGACGTAAAATTTGTTGTAAATACAAGAATACAGCACGATCTGAGATTCATCAAAGACACAAATATGCAAGATTAAACATACTCCAACACGTTTCCCCCATTTGATCTACAAAGGTTCATCATGGAGATAGTTGTTCAACATAATTATTCATGAT
This sequence comes from Phyllomedusa bahiana, assembly GCA_025379985.1. Lineage (NCBI taxonomy): Eukaryota > Metazoa > Chordata > Amphibia > Anura > Hylidae > Phyllomedusa > Phyllomedusa bahiana. Next base: position 146,892 of record JAODAL010000880.1, read on the forward strand.
CAAGTCACTAATCAACATGATATCTTAAAGGTCAACGTACTACCTTAAAGCATATACGGTATACACATTTATGGTATTTCAGGTACAGAATAGATAGATAGTAGACATATACTTGCATCCCTTTAAATAAACATGATGTGACAGTATCCATTATGTAGTAACCACAGGTAGTTCTCCCCTGAGGGTCAAAAGGAATAGAAGACCATGATGTCTCCACATCAATCAGGTGATCTCTGTTATCTACCTGATTGAAGTGGAGGAGACATCATGGTCTTCCATTCCTTTAGACCCTCAGGAGAGAACTACCTGTGTATACTAAGTGATGGATACTGTCACATCATGTTTATTTAAAGGGATTTTAAATAAATTTGGAGAGAGATAGATAATTGATATAATATATATATAAAAATAAATATATATATATAAGATCTATATAATATATATTTTATATATATATAATATATATATTATATATTTTATATACACAAACAAAACTGACATTTCTTTAAATATTTTTTTTAATGAACTAAATGAGACCATCTCTTCCCTTTAGATGAACATGTCCAAATGTTCAGTGCTTTAGTACTTTTTGCACCGCTTGCTGATCTCTAACAAGGAGCTTAATGGCAAAATTCTCAATAGGTGTTTGATCCCTGAATCGTCCAATAAGTTTAAGGGATCAATTTGAATTGGGATGTAAACAGTCCTCATCATCATGCTGTTCACATTTTAACATCATGAGACCAATACAACACCTTATAATTGATCAACAGTACCTTGCCATTGTGAGGCTTCAAGCAGGAAGCTCTCAGACAGAAGTGACCACTGAGGTTAGAGTGTAATAGAGTGTCATCAGCAGGGCTGCCATCAGTCATCTATTAACCGTTTCAGGGCACCATATAGCCAAATCAAATGGGGCCCCCACCCATTATTAGTTCCTATTTTTTAACATATAACTGGGCCCCTTTTTGATTAGGGCCCCTGACAGAAGTACTGCCCTATTGGCACCTCTGGTCATCAGCAGGTTGCTGCAGAGAGACTGAAGGAGTCACAGAAAGGCTGATGCATAGCGCTCTCCTTGATGTCTCCAGCATTGTTGGTGGCCATCATTTCTGCTAAGAGTGAATCGACTTTCATCACTGAACAACACTGATGACCACTGGTTCCTCATCCAGCGTGGATGTTTCCTGATCCATGCAAGACGATGATGCCTGTGTCTGGTGGTGTGGTCAGGTTTTCTAGCACGCAGACCACACTGATGGAAATGGTTACGAATGGTCTGATTTGACACTCTGTTGCCTCTCGCCTCCCTTAAACGTGCCTAGAGTTATATGGCATTCATCATCATTATCATCTGGTTCCACAGGGCATTATGAACAATGAAGCGTTCATCAATGTGTGATGTAACCAAAGGACATCCACTTCTTTGCCTTTCTGTGACTCTTCCAGTTGTGTAGTTTTAGGTTGCCCTCCTTTAAGATTTCAGGACTTTTTTGTTGTTTTTTCCCTTTTAGTAACCAAATGTATATGTATGGAAAACGGCTAAAGAGGTGATTCCCAAAACAGAATTACAGTAAAGAATTTCTGTACTAGCAATTTACATAAAACTGTTACACCAAGAGAGAAACTAATCCCTACTAGACCAGACTGTCTTTATTACAAATCCTCCACACAAAAATACTAAGGGTTTGTCCCCACGGCAAAGATTTTCAGTCAGTTTCACAGACGGTTTCTGGATTTGAAAACCGTCTGTAAAGCGACTGTCAACCTTTAACATTGATTGTAATAGAAAATCCATTCAGCAGTCCCCACTGCGTGGATTTTCCGCTGGATGGTTTTTGACACCGTTTGCGTTCCTAAAAACTTAGAACATGTTCATTCTTCCTCCCAGTTTTCGAGCAGAACATGAACATGTGGGTGCGAAGAGAGACAGCTTAAATCCGCAAACCGCGGACAAAATCCATCCCCTGTGTGCCAAAAAAAGACAAAATACTGGCCGGAAAACAACCGGTATTTGGCTTTTCCCATGAGCACGCACCCTAACAAAAAAATAAGCTGTGCACCAATCTCAACCCCTTGGTGCTCTGTGCCATATCTAGCCCCCATGACAGTCGCTGCATGGGTTGGTGTCCATTGAATAGGCAATGGTCTGTTATGGAATGGTATAGTTCTGATATGATTGATTTTAATACATTTAATTGACTCAGTATAAGTGCCCTATAGCAGTCATGTTGCCCGCATAACATTGACACCAGCAGTGCCCACAGTGACACCTGCACTGGCCCTATAGCAATGCCAGTTACAATTACCCCATAACAGGGATACAAACACTGTTTTCATATTAGTGACAGTTTCGGTGTCTGTAGAGTTCCCACAAAAATGGCACCTGCAGCGCCCTTATAACAATGACAGTTACAGTGCTTTCATTACGGTGACACCCACAGTCCCCCATAATAGTGACACTCATTGTCCTCCCTGGCAGTCACAGTACCCACAACAGTGACATCGGCAGTGCCCATATAACAAGGAGGGGGCACAGTGCACCCTTTGCTCCTCCCTCCCCCTTCCCTTTTGTTGAGTAGCAGCTTTGTTGTAACTTTTAAAACTGATTCAGAGGCTAGAAACTTATAGTAACTTAGGGAGACATGTATGAATGGGCTGCGCCAGAATTCTGGCCTCAAAAAGCTGTAGTAGACCAGTTCTATAGATGTATGAACAGGTGTACTCCAAACTTTGGCGCGACAAGTGCCTCAGTACTGCGCCATAGACACTTTTTAGCACAACAAAGTTTTGGGGCATTCTGGGGGCGTCGCACCATATTAGTAGAAGTAGACACATGTATGATTCATTGAGGCCAAAACTTTGGCGCAGAACAGTTAGAATAGCCAGACCAGGTTAAAGGTGGTGCCTGAGCCAGACTTGTTATATTGGCACTACAATGCGCCTGTATGTATGACCTGCAGAAGAACAGGTTCATACATTCTGGTGCAGTCTATACTACCTTAAAGGGGTTGTCTCACTACAAGGATTGCTTTTTATGTGAAAGATCTTGCAAAAATAAATCACTTTGCAATATGTGTCCATTAACAGTGTCCTACCTATTCTGAGATATCCCTTATTTTTTTTTTTTCATATTTAAAGGTTTATTTTATTTTGTCAAAAAAATATAAAACACAAAACAAAAAGAAAAAAAAAGGAAATTTGTAAACAAGGCAATACAGATAATGTCAAAGTGAGAACAGTGCTAGTACAGAATAAAATAACAACGTTAAGCAGTGTGACAAACACTGCTCAACCAACATGGAATTCGTTTCACTAACAAATGCTTTAAGGGAGAGATTAACTAATACTGCAGTTAGAATGATATAACAGCTATAAAGGCAGGAGATGTTGTAGTGCCTGAGAATTTGTAGTCATATAAGAAGCCTTAAAGCACATAAGGCACACATAGTGATAAACAATAATACCAAAGAGCATTCAACGGCTCGTACAAACAAGAGAGCGACAGAGGCCCAATATCTAACAGGCTGAACTAGGTGTGTAGGGCTAAGCCTTGGCCGTTTGCAATACAAAACAAGACAGACAAGCCAACATTACAGATATTCAGACCTGTAGTCATACAAAGGAGGGGTGGAGGACAGGGAAACAGGACGGTAAGGGAGCGGGTGAGTGAGGGGTGCAGAATCGAGATTCTCTGAAGACCTTAATCTGTCTAGACGGAAATGGCGTGGAAGGCAGATGAAGCCTGGAACTGCAACCAAGGTGTCCATGTCCGGTTCAACACCTGAACCTGCTCTTCTGTTGTAGCTAGAAGTTCTTCCATGTGATAAACATGGGAGACCTCAGTATACCACTCTTCAATTGTAGGGGGATCTGGCGTTTTCCATCGCCTGGGAACAACGGTCTTAGCCGCCTGCAGAAGGTGCCTAAGAAGGGATTTTTTGTAAGTGGAGGCGTCTATGTTAAACATAAACAGTAGCGCTGCCGCAGGGGTCTTAGGAATGGGTATTCCGGAGACGTCTTTAATGACGCGATACACTGCACTCCAAAAGCCCGATAGAGCAGGACAATCCCACCATATGTGTAGCATGGTCCCCTTAGAAGTTCCACAGCGCCAGCAAGTTTCAGGGACCTGTGGGAACCACTTATGAAGTACATGGGGGACCCTGTACCATCGGGTCAGAATTTTAAAACTTGTCTCCTGAGCTCTTGTTGCTACAACAGCTCTATGAGTAAGCTCAAAACATTTATGCCATTGCTCAGGAGAAAAGCTCTGATCAAGATCTTTCTCCCATGCCGCGCAGTAAGATGGAAGATTTAACCTGTCACCTGTGGACAACTCAGAGTACAGTGTAGCTATAGCATGACTCGGGGGGGAATTTTGCTGACATAGTTGTTCGAATTTAGTAAGGGGTCTTTGTGCATGAAGAGTGTTTCCAAAAGAGGACAGGAAGTGATTCAATTGGAGATACTGGAAAGTTGATGAGGCATGACCATGAGCCACTGCCTCTAAACCTGACAATGGGATAATCTGATTGCCATCCATCACCTGATGAAGACTCAAGGGGGGATAGCTTAGAGCTCCCAAAAAAGGAACGTGAGCCCATTCCAGGTGGGAAGGATGGGTTGTTCGAAATCGGCATAAGAGGACCCCTCCTATCAATGAGGGTTTGGTACCTTGTATGAGAACTAATTGATGTCAGGGTGTGTTTAACAGAAAAGGAAACGTGGAAACGGTTCGCAAGGGCAGAGGTCCAGATCCAGGGAAGCGACGCGAGCGACAATGAAGATACACTACGCGCAATACAGGTGCAAAGCTTCTGATCACTGGGGCACACCATGTCCAATACCCTAGCGTATGCTGCAGCCAAGTAATATTTCCTACAGTCGGGGAGCCCTAGACCACCCAGGGATTTATGTCTAGTTAAAGTGACATAGGATAATCTGGGACGAGTGGAGGGCCAAACGAAGGACGTGAAGAGACGCTGTACACATCTCCAAAAGGAATTTGGAATAGGGATAGGTATTGTTTGCAGAAGGTATAAGATACGGGGTAATATTGACATTTTCAGGATATTAACCCTCCCAAACCAAGAGAAACACTGTTTTGTCCAAGAATTTAGATCCCGTGTTATTGCTGTAAGTATAGCCTCAAAATTAAGGGAAAATAAACTCATTAAGGAAGCCGGAATGATAATCCCCAAATATGACAAGCCCTTAGAGGGCCACACGAAGGGATGATCTCGCCTAATCTGAGCAAGAACCGAGGGGGGCAGGCCCACACTCATTGCTTCGGACTTGGAGACATTGATTTTGAAATTTGACCATGTGCCAAAGGCTCGGAGGACTGAGTGGATTAGTTATGTATATTAGGAGATCATCTGCGAACGCAGAGCATTTATATTCGCTCCCGGCAATAGTAACTCCCGTAATCCCCTGGTCAGCACGTATCACCGAAAGCAGATTCTCAGATATCCCTTCTTGTATGGGCTGCATCAGCTCCTCAGGTCACTATAGGTACAGACCTGTTTGATCTCTCCTGATAGGCTGCCAGTGCTGGTTGCTATAGCTACAGACCTGACCTCTACTGCAGCCTGGTAGAAGCCAGTAAACATGCCCCTGAATTCAAAATGAAATTAAGACAACGGGACTGAGGTAAGATGAATCAATGTAGTGAGACAATCCCTTTAAAACGATTTAGAACTGGTCTATCAGCACCAGAATTCATACATGTCGCCCTTAGATTAACCTATCTGTTAACACTATAGTCCCATATGATAATTTGCTAATCCATTTTTGTTTCGGTTTTTCTGTGTTCATTGTATCATAAAACTTCTGAGATGTCATAAAGACATTAAATTGCAATTCCGTATGACAACATTCATGTCTTAAATGGTAGAAAAAGAAAATCTACTTAGCTGTCTAAAGGCAACACATGCCATAGGGTCATAACATTTTAGAGATGGATGTTACAGATTTTTTTCTGATCACTCAGCCATTGGACCTCTCTGATAAAATGTTATGAAATGACACTTGATCAAGCAGTGCAATGTGTTACATGATGGATTATGGACTATGTTCGACTTCCTAGAAACAGAGAATTTTCTACTGGGTCTGGTAGTTAGTCTTAGTTTTGCTGACTGGTTGAAGAGAGAAGCAAGAAGTCCCCAAAAATGTTCATTACCATTTAAGTAAAGTCTATGAATAAATGCTTTTGGGGACCATTTAGTGGTAGCAATTGTACCAATTTGTCTTGAGGACAGGTTTGATTATACCCTTGCATATTCTGAACTAGTATATTCTTTGATTGCCAATGTGAAATCTGGATGTCGATAGAGGATGTTTGTAACATCTGCTTCTCAGACATTATACAACCGTCTTAAGGCGTGCTCTCTACAGATTTTTATCTGTCGGACAATGTGTCTTGCCAGAGAGGATTCCATACACCTGTAATCTCTTTCTAAATGCCTTAGAAGTGGTAGACAGCAAATCATCCCGCAAGTAGAAGGTCAATGCTCATTATTGCTGGAAACTAGCTAACAAAAAGCTCTCCAGCACACATGGCAATGACTTAATCACATGTCCAGAGGTCCCCTGATAATCCTTTTGAAGGATTGCCCCATAAATTCCTAGCATGCCTACTTTTTATTTGGGTTATCTCTTAAATCCTGAACAGGCCAGTTTACCACTTATGTCTTCCTATAAATGTGTAGGATTTCAGGTCTCTCATTACTAGGAGCCTTAGTCAAGGAGCATTCCATTTATCCATATGGAGAAGTTATGTTTCTAACTCCTAAATAAACATTCTGGAACTGGTGAAGAGCTTAAAGGGTCTACTCCAATTCTGAAACTTCTCATCAACCATTCTATGCAGACAGTGCACCTCATTGTGATCCAAAAAATATTCGTTTTTCCAACACATGCTTACGGATACTGACATCTCCTGTTCTCATATATTTTCGGAATATTATACCACCAACAGATGGACAAGGAATGTGGCAGCCAGCATGCTAATGAAAGTATTGGCTTCCTGCATTAAAACACTTGCACGAAGACCAATATCTGTCTTTCAATGTATCCTACATTAGTATAAATGTTTATGAAAGCTTGTTTATGGGAAAACAATTTATCAGCATTGTCATTCCACTCTTATTGGAGCCGAGGGTGTATCCAGCCATGGCGGAACATGCTTTGGTAAAATGCATATGCTGGTTATTCTCCCAGTTACAAAAGCTTTTGGTTCTCCTGAGAAATCATACGTTAATGCATTAAAGGGGTGTCTCACTACAAGGATTAGCTTTCAACATGTAGCAAACTTACAGACTTGAAGACTTTTTCCAAATACATTAGTCTTTTGATTTTATCTGCTCCGAGTGCACACAGGTTTCTTTGGTAACCGTCCTGCTCTCTCCTTCTCTATCTGCTTTTTGTCTTATCTAGGAGTAGGAAGTAACATAAGCATGGGACGGCCACCGGCTTGATAGCAGAGTGTGTTATCTTTAATAAACTAGGGGAGATTAATGATTTTTGATTGCCTACTTTGAAGCCTACTGTTCTATAGATTACATCTCCTGTAGTCATGTCACAGCATATAGAAGAACTGGGAATACAAATCTGATATGCTAATCACTGCTTTAGAACCACCCACAGCCTAACCAGGAAGAGTGAAGAAAGTATGAATCTGAAGCTGCCTATGACTGAGAAACGACCTGGTGAGATAACTCCTTTAATATTCACAAAGCAAAACACATCCTTATTGCAGTCCTCGTTCTGTATGAGGTTCTGTAAATTGTTGCCATATTCTGCATCCGATGGGCGAAGCCATGATTTTTTCTCATGGATTCATATGAAGTCTGTGAGAAACAAAAACGTTGTGTATCTACATATAAAATTGGAGGCAAACGGAGCTATAGTATGGATCTAATGGCAGGTATGTATGCCATATTGTGGATCAGTAACACATAGATACAATTATATTGTATATAGTGATCATGAATGGATATGGTGTTTTTTTCCAATAGGTGCAAAAAGAGTGTGTAGTCGGACAATGGTGATCAATGGGCATTCTACAGAGCTTAGGCTTCCCTGCAACAAGCATTTTTATTGCAGTGCCTGCAGTGATCACATTCGGGCACAGGGGTTTACAACAGTGGTACCCATCCCTCAGATAAGCTTGACTATCTCAAACTTAACAACACCTCTAAGGGCACATTGTGTTTCATTAATTTTATTAGATGCACTAAAGCCTGAGATGAGGGGCATTAAAGGGCCTCCTTCAGACTCCTACTAATAAGGGTTCATTTGTATTGTCTATGTGTGGCAATAACCTGACAATCTTATTTCTCTCACTAGGGATTTTGTAGTGTGTAGTTAAAGAGGTTTTACCATGAAGTAAAATTGATGTGGGAAGCTTGCAAATTAGACAATAATCATTTTCACCATTTATCATTATTAAAAAATGTTGACCTATTTTTGTTTTAGCTGCTACCTTAGTGATCCCTAGTGTACAGCTCTTCTGCAGGGATGACCACCAGGGACGAGAGCTCCTCAGTCGTGCCGCACATGTTCAGACATCACCTCTCCTTTCAGTCAGCTAATGCCAGTCTCTTTCCTGCTTTGTAATCACACACACTCACTGCTGTGCCAGTGTTCAACCCCCAGGTGCTGTCATTTTTCTCCTGACCTCTGTACTCCTTAGTAATTAGTCAAACAGTGAAAATAAATAAAAAGGAAACCTCAATCAGGTATGTGCACTGAGACAAAAAAACAAAATCTATAATTTTGGCTTCTGCATTGGAACTCTATGTTGGAAGGCATAATCTCTAACTACTTGGCTACTTTGTAACTACTTGCAGCTCTTAACATAAACAGACCTGTAACGGAGGAGTGGATCCGCTCGGCCAAATACAGCGAGGATATCTAAGCCACGCCAGGGAACGGAGTCTAAGTAGCCCCCGGTTTTCACCCGAGCCCGCCGCAAAGCGGGAGGGACTTGCTGCGGCGGGAGGCTACCAGGTCGTTACCCCTGACGTGACTTGCTTGCGATGGCGGCCGGGGTACAGCGGGGTACAGAGATGTAATCCGGAGGCGTAGTCGGGGACAGGCAGAAGGTCAGGGCAGGCAGCAGAGGTTCGTAGTCAGAGAGGGGCAGACGGTCAGGCAGGCGGAAAACAGGCAAGGTCAGGAACGTAAGCAGAGGGGACTAGAAACACGGGAAATCAAGGCTGAACTCTATACACTCTAAATGCTCCAAAAACAAAACCAAACAGACGGGCAGCGAGTGCTGGGGGCGGTCTACCATATATAGGATCAGCGGCCTTAAAATTAAACCAATTAAAGGCACGCTGGCCCTTTAAATCCGGACCACCGCCCGCGCGGCGCGCGCCTTAAGCGGGGATTATGCACGCGCGGCTGTCAGAGTTGGAGACAGGAGCGGGACTGGTAAGTACGGGGGTCTCCCGGGCAAGAGAGAAAGGACCACGGCTGCGGACAGCCGCAGCAGCCGTGCCGGACCCCGTACGCACAGGGGGACGGCCGCGGTGAGCTTCGGCGCCGCGCGCCGTGACAAACCCCCCCCTTAGCTCTCCCCCTCTTCCTTTGAAATTTAGCGAGGAGATCAGGGGACAGATTGGTCCCGGGTTCCCATGAACGCTCCTCCGGACCGAAGCCCTTCCAGTCGATAAGGTAGAACCGCTTCCCCCTCACTGTCTTCTCCGCCAGCACCTCCTTGACCTCAAAGATGTTACATGTGCTGGCAGCAGCAGAAGGCGAGACAGGTCTGCGGGAGAAGCGGTTCAGCACCACAGGCTTGAGGAGGGACACGTGAAACGCGTTTGGGATCCGTAGAGTCGGGGGCAGGCAAAAGCTTATAGGAGAGGGGGTTTTTCAGACGCTGGAGCACCACAAAAGGACCCAGGTATTTTGGGGCCCAACTTGTAACTGGGCACCTTAAAACGGACGTACTTTGCGGATAACCAAACCCTATCGCCTGGCTCAAATAGGGGCGGGGGCCTACGGTACCTGTCAGCCTGACACTTGGTGCGGGCAGAAGCTCGTAGCAGGCCTGACGCGTGAGTTGCCAGAGAGCCTTGATGTCCCTTACTTGGGCATCCACGGGCCGGGACATGACACGAGGTAGCTAGAGGGAGAGGTGGGCGGGGATGTAACCCAAAGACAACAAAAAAGGGGGAGGCCCCAGCGGATTCTAACTCTAAAGAGTTATAAGAAAACTCTGCCCAGGAGAGAAGATCGGACCAGTTATCCTGACGAGCGGACACAAATTTGCCGCAAGTAGGTGCCCAACACCTGGTTAACCCGTTCTCCCTGCCCTTTTAGTTTGAGGGTGGTATGCAGATGAAAAATCCAACTGAACCTGCAACTGACCGCACAGGGCCCGCCAAAATTTAGCGATAAACTGGACTCCCCTGTCAGAGACAATATGCAACGGGAGACCGTGCAAGCGGAAAATATGATGGAAAAAATGTTGGGCCAGCTGGGGGAAAGAGGTAACCCAGGCAGTGGGATAAGTGGGCCATTTTCGAAAAACGATGGGGTCACCACCCATATGACCGGGGTTTCCAGATGAAAGTGGAAGAATCTGTGACAAGTCCTGGCGACATGGTCCAGGGTTTTTCCGGCACAGGAAGAGGTGAAGGAAGGCCCACGGGCTTGAGGCAGGAACCTTATTTCGGGCACAGGAGGAGCGGGCCAGCACAAAGTCCCTGACGTCTTGCGCAAGAGTGGGCCACCAGTAGTAGCGGAGACCAGCTGAAGGGACTTATGGATTCCTGGATGCCCAGCTGTTCGGGAAGAATGTCCCCACTTCAGGATTCTAGGCCGCAAAGCAGGGCGCACATACGTCTTCCCGGGGGGCACACGTTGAAGATCCACGGGGGCAGCCGTGACGAGGCGTTCAGGAGGGCCCAAATGTGCTGTGGAGGGAGCGTCAAGACCCCCGTATCAGAGCACGAGATAAGGGCGTCAGCTTTGACGTTTTTCCCCGGCTGGCCGAAAGTGTAGCAGGAAGCCCAAAACGGCGAAGAAAAGCGACCATCTACCTTTGCCGGGGATTCAGGCGTTGAGCCGACTGAAGATATAGGAGGTTTTTATGGTCGGTGGAAAATATCAATAGGATGACGGGCCCCCTTCAGCAGGTGATGCCATCTTCTAGAGCCGGGCTTTATGGCCAGTAATTCACGATCCCCTATGGTATAATTCTTCTCGGCCGGAGAGAACGTTTTGGAGAAGAATCCACACGTATGCAGTTTACCCGAGGAGGACCTCTGCAGGAGGACAGCACCGGCACCCACCGAGGAGGCATCCACTTCCAGAATGAAGGGGCGGTTCGGGTCCGGGCGAGACAGAACCGGAGCAGACGCGAACGCAGATTTGAGACGGCTGAAGGCTTCTTGAGCTTCCGGGGCCAGGACTTGGGATTGGCGTTTCTTCTTGGTTAGACCACCAGAGGAGCCACAAGCGTAGAGAAAATGTGGGATAAATTGTCTATAATAATTGGCAAATCCTGGGAAAATCGTTGAATCGCCCGACGTCCCACCGGTTGGGGCCACTGCAACACTGCGGAGAGCTTTGAGGGATCCATCCGGAGGCCCTTATCAGAGACGATGTACCCTAAAAAGGGCAAGCTGGTGCGTTCGAAGAGGCACTTCTCTGGCTTGGCAAAAAGCTGATGGGTACGGAGTCGCCTGAGGACCTGGCGGACGTGGTGGCGATGAGTTACGAGATCCGGAGAAAAGATAAGGATATCGTCCAAGTAGACAATAACACAGCTGTAGAGTAGGTCCTGGAAGATCTCATTGACGAAGTTTTGGAATACAGCAGGGGGCGTTGCAGAGACCGAATGGCATAAAACCGATACTCGAAGTGGCAATCACGCTTATTAAAAGCTGTTTTAAACTCGTCTCCTTCTCTAATGCGGATCAAATAATAAGCACCTCGAAGATCCAGCTTGGAGAATATTTTCGCGCACGCAGGGCGGTCAAGAGTTCCGATATCAAGGGAGAGGGTAGCGGTTCTTTATGGCGATTTTTATTTAACCCCGATAGTCGATGCAGGGCCGGGAGACCCCTCTTTTTTCTCCACAAAGAAGAAGCCGGCTCCTGCCGGAGACGAGGACTTACGGATTTAAAACCCTTTGCGGGGGGTTCTCCTTGATGTACTCAGACATCGCCTTAGGGCTCCGGGATGGAGAGGGGTAAACCCGGCCTCTGGAGGGGTACAGCCAGGTTGCAGGTCAAAGGGACAGTCGTTTAAAGGGCCCGGGGAAAGGGGGGAGCGTTTCGGCCTGCCTTCTCCGAAAAAACATCCACAAAGTCCCAATATGGCGTAGTTTGACCTGGAGGGGGCTTGGCAGACTTCAGGGACGCGACCTGAGGAGCGAGTTGCGGTGCAGACAGTCAAAGTGAGTGACACGCGGAACCCCAACGCATGACTTCACCAGTGCTCCAATCCAAGGTCGGGGTATGGTCCTGCAGCCAAGGGAGGCCCAGAAGGATTTCAGAGGAGGACCGCGGCAGGACTAGAAGTGGCAACGTTTCCTTGTGAAGGGCCCCAATCTGCAGGAAGAGGGGAGCCGTACGGAAACGGATGGCGTCCTTAAGGCATTTGCCACTGACCGAAGACACAAATAAGGGTTTCTGCAACGGAGTCACGGGAGACGAAACCTGGTCACAAGTTTTGTGACTTAAAGAAATTTCCTGCTGATCCAGAATCAATAAAGGCGGTGGCCTGAAAGGTGCTGTCCGGAGAAGCACCAATGTATACGGGCATTGTCAAACGGGGAGAGGCCGTTCGGACACCTAGGGTTGCCTCTCCTACGAGCCCTAGGTGCGGAAGTTTCCCGGGCGCACCGGACAGTCCCCAATGAAATGGCCAGAACCACCACAATAGAAGCACAGCCGCTTCAGACGACGCTGAGAACGTTCCTCCTGGGACAGGTGGGCTCTCTCGACCTGCATAGGTTCCTCTTCAGAAGCCATCGGAGGAGGAAGAGGTGACCGCTGGAACGTGGGAGCCAAGCGGGGGAAACGGCGTGGACGGACGGTTTCCCGTTGTAGGCGGAGCTCTTGTTGCCTTTCGGCGAAGCGAATATCCACTCGGGTGGCCAAATGGATTAGGTCATCCAAGGCAGCTGGTAGATCCCGAGCGGCGAGCTCGTCCTTGATTCGCCCCGAGAGGCCTTGCCAAAATGTCGCCACCAACGCTTCGTTGTTCCAGTCCAGCTCCGAAGCGAGAGTGCGAAACTGCACCGAATACTGACCGACTGTGGTGTCGCCCTGACGAAGCCGGAGCAGCGCTGCGGCAGCCGAAGAAGTACGGCCTGGTTCCTCAAAGACTGTGCGGAACCCCCGGAGGAAGGTTTGGAGGTCAGCTGTCAGAGGATCCCCTCGATCCCATAGTGGCGTAGCCCAAGCCAAAGCTTCTCCCGACAAGAGGCTGATTATGGGAAAACCACCTTGGCACGCTCGCTAGAGAATTGGCGCCCCATCATCTCGAGGGGGAGGGAGCACTGGCTGATGAATCCCCAGCACTTCTTGGGGTCTCCATCGTAGCAAGAGGGGAGTGGCAGATGCAGAGAGGGTCCCGAAGCCGAAGCAGGTAGAGCAATGGATGCCGGAGCAATGGATGCAGGTGCAGAGGCTGCAGCCGGTGAGGGAGACGGGTCGCAAAATTCTGTATCTGGCCGCTAGCTGGTCGATACGCTGGCTCTGCTGGGCGGGCAGCTGTCGTTTACGTCCCGGAGATCGGCAGAGGTACCCTGGCGGAATCCATGGCCAGTCTGTACTGTAATGGAGGAGTGGATCCGCTGGGCCAACGCAAGCGATGATATCTAAGCCACGCCAGGGAACGGAGTCTAAGTAGCCCCCGGTTTTCACCAGAGCCCGCCGCAAAGCGGGATGGACTTGCTGCGGCGTGAGGCTACCAGGTCGTTACCCCTGACGTGACTTGCTTGCGATGGCGGCCGGGTACAGCGTGGTACAGAGACGTAATCCCGGGGGCGTAGTCGGGGACAGGCAGAAGGGTCAGGGCAGGCAGCAGAGGTTCGTTAGTCAGAGACGGCAAGCGGTCAGGGCAGGCGGCAAAACAGGCAAGGTCAGGAACGTAAGCAGGCGGACTGGTACACGGGAAATCAAGGCTGAACTCTATACACTCTAAACGCTTCAAAACACACCAACAGACTGGCAGCGAGTGCTAGGGGCGTCTACCATTTATAGGACCAGCGGCCTTCAATTAACCAATTAAAGGCGAGCTGGCCCTTTAAATCCGGACCAGAGTCAGAGTTGGAGACAGGAGCGGGGACTGGTAAGTACGGGGTCTCCCGGGCAAGAGGAGAAGGACCACGGCTGCGGACAGCCGCAGCAGCCGTGCCGGACCCCGTACGCACAGGGGGATGGCCGCGGCGAGCTGCGGCGCCGCGCGCCGTGACAAGACCTTTGTTTGACTAGAGTGAGCACACTGTTAGGAAAGGCTTGGTGATGTCAGCCTGCTGGGTCACATGATGTGCAATTCAAACAAATCACACATGCCCTCTTTTGAGCACACAGACAGCCGAAACTGGATAAAGAAGGTATGAAATGAGTTTGCGGCAAAACCCCTTTAATATTCATTCTGCCTTTGTTGCAATAGAAGTCAGTCCTCTATATGCAGACTTTTTGGTGAGCCTGTGATTGATTTGTGTTTATACAAGCAGAAAAGCTGCAGCTGCATAAAAGTGGGGGAAAACAGCAGCCAAAGCCAATTCTGAGACAGGAGATGTGTTTCAGACTAGCACAGACTCTTTGTAGACAGTGAGACTACAATGTAGTTACAGATCACAGCACTGTTCTAATTAAACTGAGCTAAAAGGCTGTCCAGCAGCAATCAATACAGAAAGTGAATAGCAGGTAATTATGCTCAATAGGTATTGACTTGCACATATTTTGTTAGCTCTTAACTGAATAGTCACTTTAAGGAGGACCTGTGACATCTCCTGACATGTCTGGTTCAGTATATACTAGTGGTTCCTGTACAATAACAATTCTGGAGCATCTTCTATTATAAGTCTGTGTTGCGCTGTTCCTCTGTTACTCCTAAGAATGTATTACTGAATCTGTCAGCTGGGTGTTACCAAGGGGAGGGGGGGGGAGGTGTCCCTGCAAAGTCTGACCTTGTCCAATCAGTGTGGTCAGAGTCAGTGTGTGCAGGGACACAACCTTTTGAAATCTGGAGTGGTAACACCCATCTGGCTGATTCAGTAACACAGTTTTAGAAAGAATAATAGAAGACAAAACACAGAGTTATAAGAGAATATATTCAAGCATTGTTATTTCACAAGGAACAAAATCATTTACTAAAACAGGTATATCTGGAATGGCCATAATCACTTTAAGAGCACCCCCCAAAAATTTTTGCTTCTTTGTAAAATATAACAAGGGTTTGGACCCACTTTGGAATTGTGAAGTCCTTCTATTTGTATGACCACTAATTGCTTATGAAAAACACTTTGTGCTTTTGGCTAATTTTAACAAAGTTGTCCCATTGAAAACCCATTATAGGGTAAAAGTTTGGGCGAAAATAGAGCTTTAAAATTTTAAAAAGGGTCCCCCAATTTAAAAAAAAATAAATGAATTCCAAATTTATTTTGCCGCCCTAAAATTTTTGCAACCCAAAGGCACTTTTTCCCCTTTTAGTGTTAAAACGGTGCATGAAAAAAAAAGTATTTAAATCGCCCCCCAAAATTTTGCAAGTTCTCCCCACTTAAAAAAAAAAAAAAAGGCCTGTAATTGACAGCCCTATTTGAAACCCCAAACCCTGAGAGACAAAAATGGAAAAACAAATCCCCCAAAATCACTTTGTCTGGGTTTGGAAAAATTTATTTTTCAAAAATTTAAAGTGGAAAACAAGTAATTGGGCAATAACAAAATTTATCTCAAAAACTTTTTTTAAAAAATCCTTTTTTTGGCAATGAAAAAACATTTTTAGAAAATCTTCACAAGGGTTTTTCACACACTGTTTTTCTGGTATCTTGGCCCATTCCCCCCATGCAATCTCCTCTAGAAAAAGTGATGGGTTTTTGGGGGCCTTGCCCCTGGGGAACCCCGAACGTTCAACTCCCCCCCCAAAGGTTTTCTAGGGGTTTAGGAAACTTGGAAATGGCTAGGGCCCTCCAGGACCTTGAAATTTCTTTTTAAAGAACCCAAATCCTTTTCCCCCGGCGGGGTTTTCTTTTGGGGGCATTGTCCCGCTAAAAAGGGGCCCCCCACGTTTCAAACTTCAAAGCCCTTGCTGGGTGGAAGAAGAATTTTTCACCTCAAAATTTACACGATACATTTGGCCCCATTCATTTTTTTTCATGACCTGGATCAGTCCCCCCTTGGTCCCTTTGCCCGAGAAACAGCCCCCAAAACATTAGTTTTCCACCCCCATGCTTCACAGAAGGGGATTGGTTTCTTTGGATGGGAACTCGGGATTCCCCCTCTCCTCCAAAAATGATGATTTTTTCTAAAATTTTTGCTTTCCCCCATTTTATTTCTTTTACACCAACTGGGTTTCCCTTTTCAGATTTAGTCTTCCCCGACGGTGCAGGGCTAAAAATTTTGTTTTTTTGGGTCCTTTGAAAAGCTCTTTGGTTTTTTCAAACCCTATTTGGGTTTTTGGAAATGTGGGCTATTTTAGGTTTTTGGACAGGGGTCCTTTTTTACTTTATAACACTTAAAAAAGAACCTGTCACATATTTTTTTTTCCCTCCTTCCTTAGGGCAGAGACAAGGTAAATGTCAGAAACCCCCTGTTTTCCCCCGACTGTGCCCCTTTTTTCTGTTAAGATTGGGTTTTTATTTTTCGGGTATTTAATGCCCCAAATCGCAGTTTTCAGCCAAAAAGTCATTCGAAAAGTTTTTTCAGAGGGGTCAGTTTTTTTTTTTCAAACCCGGCCCTAATCGGAGGCTAGCCCCGCCCACCTCAACTGATAAACCTATTACTTTGAATAGGTAGAAACATGTGAATAACGTCAGTGGGGGGAGCTACCCCTTTTTTGGGGGGGGAAAGCTAAAAACCTGCTCATGAATAAGATTTAAGGGTAAAATTGCTCTAAAACTGCTGCATCTTACAGAATAAGGGGCACAGCGCTGGGAACAGCAGGTCTGACACCAGCTTGTGCTGCCCTCAGCAATGGGGGCATAACCTATGTGACAGGTTCCCTTTAAACAGATGCCATTACTACAGGTAATGAGTGGAGGACAGAGGAGCCTCTTAAAGAAGAAGTTACAGGTCTGTGACAGCCAGAAATCCTGCTTGTTTGTAGGTGACCAAATACTTGTTTTTTCCACCAAAATTTTTGCAAATAAATTCTTTACAAATCAACCCAATAGATTTATTTGTTTTCCTCATTTTGTCTCTCATAGTTCAGGTCTACCTATGATGTCAATTACAGGCCTCTCTCATCTTTTTAAGTGGGAGAACTTGCACAAATGGTGGCTGACTAAATACTTTTTTTCCACACAGTACATGCAACTAATGGAATCAATACTTACTAAATAGAAGGATATATCATACAAGGCATAAGTATTTCTTCAGCCACAAGCAAAATCCATTTGTACTCTAGGTTGGACCAACTAACACTCTACTTCTGCGGCAATTCAATTTTTTCAGGAATGGAAGATCCAGTGTTTAGAATACTTGGAAAAGGATTGTAAATTGCAATTGAATGTCATTTTTATATTTTAGAATGAAATATTAGCTAAAAATTCAGTTCCCACATATTTATCATCAGCATTAAGACTATGTACACTTGAAGGAACTACTTTATATAATTGTAGCCACACCATGTATCTATATGCTGTTACTGGACCTAAAAATTACTCCCGGTATTTTTTTCAATGCAGTGATATTATCCCTCTTATGAAAAAAAAAATCTGAATTTACATCCTGTTAATATTGAACAGAGTAGTAATCATGACATTGAAGGACAGCTATATCTGCATTTGTCTTCACTCCTTAGACAGCCACAGACGGTAAATCTACACTGACAATTTTATAAAAATAAAAAGATAGAATCTTCTATGAACCTGCCTATCTGCACAGGGAAGAGGGGGGCTTCACAGCAGGAGGGAGTTTGACTTTCTTTTCTACATATAGGTTTTTTTTTTCCATGCAGAGTTTAAATTATGCCTGATAAAAGGAGTTTCGTAGACATGCGAGTTCTTTCAAACCCTCCTGGCTTCCTCCCAATTAAATGAGGTTTGTCAAAGCCATGGGGCTCTGCCACTGTATGAGAGGCGGACAAGCAAATCCCGCGGTGACATATCCAGTCCCCAAGGGAACAGATGAAAGTGCCTGCAACAGCGTATAGGAACAGAGATAGAGAGAGAGAGAGACAGAATAGATATAAATACAGAGGTACGTGAGGAGAAAGGTGGAAGCAAAATAGAGATGGAGAGCAGGCAGGACGAAGGTATCAATGTGGAGAGACAATGTTGGAAATATTCAGAAACTGGAACAAAAATATGGAAAGAATAAAAAACACTTATGTACTAATCTGATATGGTTGAAAAAGGGTCATCCTACATGCCTACTAGATGTCTTCTGTAACAGTGTGTTACATTTTAATTTGGGTTTTCCCAATAAAAACCATCTACACATTTTTTCATAGTCCAATATTACTGAGCCCCCATTTAATAATTTACCCTTAACAAATGATCAACTAGTTGTCTCATTTAAGCTACAGTATCTCACAAAAGTGAGTAAACCCTTCACATCTTTGTAAATATTGTATTATATCTTTCATGGGACAACACTGACACAATGTAAAGTGTTCCGTGTACAGCTTGTATAATAGTGTAAATTTGGTGTGTCCTCAAAATATCTCAATACACAGCCATCAGTGTCTAAACTGCTGGCAATGAAAGTGAGTACACTGCTAAGTGAAAATGGACAAATTGTATCCAATTTGCTATTTTCCCTCCACAGTGTCATGTGACTTTTTAGTATTAGGGTATGTTCACACGGCGTGTTGGATCTGTTTTTGGATCCATTTTTCATTACATGAAAAACACATTGAAAACTGCATCTAAAAAATGTATCCAAAAACACATCTGCAAATACGTTTTGGATACATTTTGCATGCGTTTTTGGATGCATTTTTAGATCTGTTTATCAATGTGTTTTATTTCAAATCACAGCCATTCAAATTTTAATCCAATGCGTTTTTCGGATGCGAAAAGGGCATCCAAAACGTACCCAACACATACCCAAAAGTGTGTTGCGTTTTGGATCCGGTTTTCAGGCTCCAAAAACGCACTCCAGTGCTTCCTATGGGGATTTCACTTGCGTAAAACGCAAGTAGAACTGATTTGAGAATTCTTTAAACGGATCCGAAAAACGCATCAAAAAGACGCAAATAAACACGCATCGGTGATCACTCGTTTGAATGACGATGCGTGTTTAACATTGAAACTAATGTAAATCACACTGCACATTGTTAGATGCATTTTTTGGATCTGAAGAGCAGATCCAAAGATGGATCTGTAAAAACACAGTGTGAACATACCCTTACAAGGTCTCAGGGGTGAATGGGGAGCAGGTTTATTAAATTTGGTGTTATTGCTCTCACACTCTCTCATACTGGTCACTGGAAGTTAATCATGGCACTTCATGGCAAAGAACTCTCTGAGGATCTGAAAAAATTATTCTTGCTCTACATAAAAATAGGCCAGACTAGAAGAAGATTTCCAACCCCCTGAAACTGAGCTGCAGCACGGTGGCCAAGACCATACAGCGGTTTAACAAGACAGGTTCCTCTCAGAACAGGCCTCACCATGGTTGATCAAAGGAGTTGAGTGCACATGCTCAGCATCATATCCAGAGATTGTCTTCAAAATAGACGTATGACTGCTTTTAGCATTGCTGCAGAAGTTAAAGGGGTAGAGAGTCTGGGCTGTCAGTACTCAGACCTTATGTCGCACCCTGCATATGATTGGTCTGCGGAAACCTCTTCAAAAGATGATGCACAAGAAAGCCTGCAAACAGTTTGCTGAAGACAAATAGACTGAGGACATGGATTACTGGAACCATGTCCTGTGGTCTGATGAGACCAAGATAAACTTATTTGGTTCAGAGAGTGTCAAGTGTGTGTGTCGGCAACTAAGTGAGGAGTACAAAGACAAGTGTGCCTTGCCTACAGTCAAGCATGGTGGTGGGAGTGTCATGGTTTGGAATTCCATGAGTGCTTCTGGCTGTGGAGAGCTGCAGTTCATTGAAGGAGTCATGAATGCCAACATAACTGTGACATACTGAAGCAGAGCATGATCCCCTCCCTTCAGAAACCACCATGCTTGACAGGGCAGTATTCCAAGATGATGACAACCCCAAACACACCTATAAGTTGACCACTGTCTTGCTAAACAAAATGAGGGTAAAGGTATTGGGCTGGCCAAGCATGTCCCAGACCTAAACTCTAATGAGCATCTGTGGGGCATTCTCAAATGGAAGGTGGAGAAGAGCAAGGTCTCTAACATCCACCAGCTCTGTGATGTCGTCATGGAGGAGTGGAAGAGTATTCCAGTGGCAACCTGTGAAGCTCTAGTTAACTCCATGCCCAAGAAAGTTAAGGTGCTGGAAAATAATGGTGGCCACACAAAATATTGACACTATAGGCACAATTTGTCCATTTTCATTTAGGGATTTACTTTTGTTGCCAGCAGTTTAGACATTGATGGCTGTGTGATGAGTTATTTTGAGAGCACACCAATTTTGCAGTTATACAAGCTGTGTCAAATCTTCAGTGTTGTCCCATGAAAAGACATAATACAATATTTACAAAAATGAGAGATGTATACTCACTTCTGTGAAATACTGTAAGCAGAAAACCAAAAGAAGATACCCAGTTTATGGTAATCTAGTAACACTAGTGTGATTTGTCATAAGATTAGTGGAAATTTAGTGAATCTTAATAATCATTTGTACAACACAAAAATAATACTACAATATTATCTACTTGAGAAGACTACATTCATCTAAGGCACAGTTTTCTGGATGGATTCTCAGTTCCTGTATACCCTATACCTATATGTATTTATACATTTATATTTCGGAGCCAAAACATTGCACCTGGGGTTGATGAAATTAAGACTCGTTTTCCCTTTTTAATCATGGAAGTGCTGCAATTTTATCTGTATAAGAGGATGAAACCATTGACCACAAGGTTTTCTCATTGCTGGCACCCTACCTATGGTTCCTATTGAAGTTCTGCTATCTTCAGTTTTTCTGCTATATATATTTATATACTAGTAAACGTATAAAATGTAAATATATACACTTATATATTTGTATGTATAAATACATATATACACTCACCGGCCACTTTATTAGGTACACCTGTCCAACTGCTCATTAACACTTAATTTCTAATCAGCCAATCACATGGCGGCCAACTCAGTGCATTTAGGCATGTAGACATGGTCAAGACAATCTCCTGCAGTTCAAACCGAGCATCAGTATGGGGAAGAAAGGTGATTTGAGTGCCTTTGAACGTGGCATGGTTGTTGGTGCCAGAAGGGCTGGTCTGAGTATTTCAGAAACTGCTGATCTCCTGGGATTTTTCACGCACAACCATCTCTAGGGTTTACAGAGAATGGTCCGAAAAAGAAAAAAACATCATGTGAGCGGCAGTCCTGTGGGCGGAAATCCTTGTTGATGCCAGAGGTCAAAGGAGAATGGGCAGACTGGTTCCAACTGATAGAAAGGCAACAGTGACTCAAATAGCCACCCGTTACAACCAAGGTAGGCAGAAGAGCATCTCTGAACGCACAGTACGGCGAACTTTGAGGCAGATGGGCTACAGCAGCAGAAGACCACAACCGGGTGCCACTCCTTTCACTAAGAACAGGAAACTGAGGCTCCAATTTGCCCAAGCTCATCGAAATTGGACAGTAGAAGATTGGAAAAACGTTTGCCTGGTCTGATGAGTCCTCGATTCTTGCTGCGACATTCGGATGGTAGGGTCAGAATTTGGCGTCAACAACATGAAAGCATGGATCCATCCTGCCTTGTATCAACGTTCAGGCTGGTGGTGGTGGTGTCCATGGTGTGGGAGAATAATTTTCTTGGCACCTTTGGGCCCCTTGGTACCAATTGAGCATCGTTGCAACACCTTGTGGAATCTATGCCACGAAGAATTGAGGCAGTTCTGAAGGCAAAAGGGGGTCCAACCCGTTACTAGCATGGTGTACCTAATAAAGTGGCCGGTGAGTGTATATATAGTACTAAACGAACACATGCAGAGTTGGCTCACCACTTTGCTGCGCACAAGTCCTCCAGCAATCCTTATGCTTGAAAATCAGTGAACTCACTGAACTTTCCAAAAACGTGACCAGCGCATATATATCTAAAATCATCTGGATATTCCATTATGTATACAAACAATCCCACATGTCCCATAATGCTATGATTGGGAACCCAATGGGGTCACAAATGCGTCGGCAAAAATAAAACTTTGTCTTCAAGACACGTTAGATTGTTTGTATGCATAACTGACTATAGAGATGATTTTAAACTCTTCTTTCTAAAGACCACCCTTCTACAAGAAGAATAAAATAAAAAATTTTTGATAAATGTGTGCTGGTCAAGCTTTTTTGAAAATTCACATAAATATACTGTGTATACTTTATATACACACAGAGTGTGTATATAAAGTGTATGAAGACCATAGTTTAGCGGAAAGTAGAAATGAAAAATTAGAGCACGTATAGATCTGTTATTTTAATGATAAATATGTATTCTTGAAATTATTGCCTGATTAATATACTACCATAGCAATAGGTGTACACTGTGCACAGGGGACTAAATGGTATAGTGAAAATGGGCCCCCTCATGCAGTTGAGTCTGCTGACTGCGTTTACTAACCCACGTCAAAATCAGATGCCATGCAAAAGGAACTGTGCTCAGATTACATATAACTCATATACTGCTGTAGGTCACATAGGACATAGGTGAAGGCTGGCACTGAAAAATGTATCACCGATTGTCAGACTGGCGTGTCTGGGCTGCACCAGTGGAGCTGAGGCTTGGTCCCTCCCTACAGATACTGTACAGGACTGCATTTACTACTCATGACTCTTGCACTCTGCCTCTTGCTTTCTATGTCTCTTTCTATGCTTGACCGTCTTGCCTCATGCCTAAGGGTCACCAGGGGTTTCCTCTACACCCCTATAGGATAGTCTGAGCCTAACATCACACCAGTGCCATATTCCTTCCATCTGCTAGTCCCTTTATAGCAGGTATAGCTGTAATCACAAACTTCAGCTAATAACACCGGACTTTGAATGATATGAGCTTCAAGGAACTTGACAAAGATCACTAGCTGCATATGCTCACAAGCACATTTATGTTATAGAAATTTGCCTTCTCAGCAATATACACAAAGCCAGTATAATAAAAGTTGTATAAAAGTAGTCGAGTAGTAGATGCGTGATGGTCTGAGTAAGAGGTGTGATGGTGTGAACTAGAAAAAAGTTGCTATAGGGTCCTCCACTGTTCGATATGTCTTTGTATACATGTTTAAAAGTGTTGTCTCAACATGCTGTTTCACAGAGCCAAAGGCAGCTTCAGACTCAAACTTTCTGCTTAGAATGGGGGTGGTTCTAGAGCAGTGATTAACATATTAGCTCTACTATTCCTAGCTACTCCTGTTACAGTGACATTACTGCAGGAGATTTATAATATGTAGTGCACAAGGCTATAAAGGCTATAGAGCTATAAGCCTTACAACTTGTCATAAACTTAGGCAAACTAAGCTTCTGTGCTAGAGAGAAGACTCAGCAGGGAGTAACTCAATGTGGTCAGACTGACTAACAGATGGCAACTTGGAGCAATGAAATAAGACAAAGAGCAAGGAGAGGGAGTAACCTAGAGATACTTGAGTACATTAGCAGTAGATAAAGTCTTCTTTATCTCCTGAACAAAGCAAAAACAGCAATGTATTTGGTAATAGTCTTTATTTGCCTTTCCGTACATGTTAAAAGTTAATCATTGTAGTGAGAACATTCCTTTTAATAAAGACACATTTACTGCAGTTTTTTCTATAGTATTAAAATTGTCCTATACCATATTGCATAAAAGGATTGTTATGAGAAAAAAAGGATTTTTCTGATTCTGGTTCTGCCTCCATGACTTCCTCTTTCTAAATTTTTCCTGCTTCCATCAGTTGACTGACACTTGCCCCTTCCGGTAACTCTGAACTGTTCTTGATGGCTCCCTACTCCACCACAATTTTCAAATTTACCTGTATTCTAGAGACGCATATATGCAATATTTGGAAGTGATGCCACTGCCTAGGAGCCCAATGCAGGAGCACCATTTGCCCTAGGGCTTGGTGATAAGGCCTAAAAAAAAAATCTAAAATAAAAACGATCATTGATTTTATTTAATTAAATTTAATTTTCTTATTTTTGCAAAACAAACTAAAAAACTACCAACACACAATTCAGTCAACCGGTTTCTAATATTTATTAATGTCAGCTATGTATTTTGACTTCTAAGCTAAAGAGGAGACGCATCAAGCACTGTCCACAGGGTATGGTATTGCAAAATGGAGTGATAGCCTTCCTTATTCAAAATCCCTTTTACCTTGTACAAATCTCCCACTTTGCCAGCACCAAAGCAACCCCAGACCATCACATTACCTCCACTATGCTTGACAGATGGCGTCAGGCACTCTTCCAGCATCTTTTCAGTTGTTCTGCATCTCACAAATGTTCTTCTGTGTGATCCAAACACCTTAAACTTCGATTTGTCTGTCCATAACACTTTTTTCCAATCTTCCTCTGTCAAATGCCTATATTAATCTTTTCCTTTTATTATCCAGTCTCAGATATGGCTTTTTCTTTGCCACTGCCCTGAAGGCCAGCATCCCAGGACCTGTGAGGCATCAATTTCTCAAACTAGAGACTCTAATGTACTTGTCTTGTTGCTCAGTTGTGCAGCGGGGCCTCCCACTTCTCTTTCTACTCTGGTTAGAGCCTTTTTGTGCTCTCCTCTGAAGGGAGTAGTACACACCGTTGTAAGAAGTCTTCAGTTTCTTGGCAATTTCTCTCATGGAATAGCCTTCATCTCTCAGAACAAGAATAGACTGTCGAGTTTCACATGAAAGTTCTCTTTTTCTGGCCATTTTGCGAGTTTAATCGAACCAACAAATGTAATGCTCCAGATTCTCAACTAGCTCAAAGGAAGGTCAGTTTTATAGCTGTGCAAACATACTTGCACAAGGGTTTTCAAAATATCCAATAGCTTTTTTACACAGTTAGCAAACACAATGTACCATTAGAACACTGGAGTGATGGTTGTTGGAAATGGGCCTCTATACACCTATGTAGATATTGCATTAACAACCAGACGTTTTCAGCTAGAATAGTCATTTACCACATTAACCATGTATATAGTGTATTTCTGATTCATTTAATGTTAGCTTCATTGAAAAAAAATGTGCTTTTCTTTCAAAAATAAGGACATTTCTAAGTGACCCCAAACTTTTGAACAGTAGTGTATATTTCACTGTATTGCCTTATGAGCGCTATTTTCAGTTCACTCTCTGTACTATACAGACTGCTCTTAGTTAGTTAGATAGCATTTTCCTTTTGTAGAAGGGCACAAGGTGCCATTGTGGATGGACGGTATGTGTCACCGATGTCCCTGGCATCGGTGAAGTAAAAGCTAATATGTCTTCTGTGTCAGTAACACGAGGTTACTGACACCTCTTTGTTAGTTATAGAACAGCTTCCTTAAGCGGCTGATCCGGATCCGGCTTTTACTGGAATGGCCAAAGAGATGGGTGGTATGGCCATTCCCACATTCCAGGTCCAGGCTTTACCAGGCCTGTAAGATCCTGGAGCTAGGGAGAGACAGTGTGGTTCCAAGACTGAAGTGTGTCAGTCTGCAGAGGGAAGAGCTGTGGGCTAGAAGTTTTCAGTGTGCTCTGCCATTGCATGGAAGGCTGGTTCCAATACTGACGCATCCAAACGGGTGAAGGACTTATATGCAACTGTTTAAAGCTGCAGTAAGCTGATGTTTCTTTTGCTATCCACTGTGCAAGACTTACCTACTGTGGATTTTGGTCTGATAAAATAAACCACGTGTGTCATGCCTGCCAGTCTGCTTAACCTGAGGCTACTGTTTGAGCTACATCCTACACTCTTCATAGACAGCAATAGGGAGTTTTGTATTGCTGGCAGCATCTTTCCCACACCCAGAAGCTGTTATTTGGCTCCATTTACAGGCTCACATAATACCTGACACTCATATGCATGGATATATATTATACAGAGTGCTTGGATTTGCTAAATCATACTCAGTGCCCAAAAGTTCTGTTCTTGCAGTTTTGGGGGTTCAGTAATTGTATAACACACCATCTCCAAATTTCCTGTGTTTCAAAGGTGCTTTTGGGCCCCCTCAGGATGCAGGGTCTCGTAGCAGCTGCTACCGCTGCACCTCCTATAACTATGCTCCTGCTTGCAAGCTGTTGTCATCTTTTCAGTTAGCCATTGAAAGGAATGAAGTATTTTAGCCTCTCAATTTTTTTCTGTCACTCTTAGAGCCAGATTTTCTTCACTAAGTTATACCATGTATCCAGTTTACTGTTATGGATGGTAATTCCAGCTTCTCCTCACCTGCATAGGTATACAAATTAGCCAGAAGTTCAAGTTTGAGTTCGAATAGAACTTCGAACCGAACTCAAAAAAGTTCGAGGTTTTAATTGAACTAGAACTTTTTCCTGTTCGCTCAACACTATTCTCCTTAACACGGTGATCCCAAGACATGTCGGGGTTTCTCAATCATTGCACTATCCATTTTGAGGTCATGGCCCGTCTGATCGAGCCATAGTGGCCTTCATTATCAGCCTGCTCTCAGATGAAGCCTTTGCCTGGGAGAGAGGGGACCCGCTGACTGGGTATCTTCAGGAATTCTTGTGCCCCTTCCATAAACTCTTTGAACAGCCTGGATGCAATTCCTCTTCTGCATCTTCTTTGCTCCCCTTCAGACAATTCCACGGTGATTCCATGGTGGGCCAATACGCCATTCAGTAACGCACATTGGTCTCAGACATTGCCTGGAGTAATGGTGCCCTGCTGGCAGCCTTCTGGGAGGGCCTTATTGGGTGAATTAAGTTGAACTATCTGGTCGTGACCTGCCATCTATGCTGGATGACCTCATCGCTCTAGCTACCAGGATTGACATCCGTTTTTCAGGGAGTGTTGGAGCTTCGCCAGCAGATATCATCTTCCGTGCCTCGCAGTCTTCCTCGTCTGTCTACCCAAGTCTCTATTACCTGGCACCTGCATTTCCTCAAGGTGAACCTATGCAGGTGGACAGTGCATTCTGAACTTCTGCTTATACTGTGGCAGTGCTGAGCACTTCCTAAGAAACTTCCCAGTCCGCCTGATTGCACCCTGGAAACCCCCATGCCTTGGTCTCGTGGGTGAGGTAATTCAGGGTGAAGACATCTCTGTTCCCACAAGAAGAAGTTTTTGTTCTACATTCTGCCTTGCTCTTTTGCTATAGTTCTCCTGGATCTCCCATGGTTAGAACTGCACATGCCTGCGTTGGATTGGAATACAGGTGAGGTTATCCATTGGTGTCTGCAATGCCACTCACGCTGCCTCAAACCTCCCCATCTCTGTTCCTGCTGTGGTCTCCTAAGGTTAAGTTAGCAGGTCAGTTTCTGTTCCCGTTATTTCCCAAAGAAGTCGGCAGGTGCGGAAGAAGAAGGGGCTAAAGAGGAGGTACTCTCACGGTCCACGCTGCTGTCCCCAGTCCGGACCGCAGACGTGTCAGTATCACGGTGGGGAAACAGACAGTGGTAAGTATTACTTTTTATTTTTAATGGGCCCTATATACTGATCAATCTACTCTGAGGGTTATATACCTACCTACTTTTGGAAGAGGGGGTCCTGTATACCAATATATCTAGTGGAGGGGGCAATATAGTTACCTACCTACTGGAGGGACTACAAACCTAACTACCTACAAAGGGAAAACAAATAAAAGGGAAAAAAACCACATAGTAAAATACGCAACCTGACCTTTTCCCACTAATAATGCCAATAACCTCAAAAAGATCAAAAATAAAAAACTTCACATACTTGGTATTGCCACATGCGTAATAACCTAGCTAATAAATCTGTCACATTATTTAACCCGCACAATGAGCGGTGTAAAAAACAACAACAGCAGAATTGTTCATCTCGCTTCAGAAAAAGCGATCAGAAGTCACATTCCCAAAGTGGTATCAATGAAGATATCACTTCAGCCGGCAAGAAAGCCCTTCCACACCTCCGACAACAGAAAATTAAAAAAAGTAATGACTACCAGAAGAAAGCAATACATAAGCATTGTTTTACACATTAAAAACATTTTTTTTCTTTTAGGTGCCCAAAAGTGCCTAATATGTACAATACACCCTTAGATCAATTTCCTGGGAGGGGTCAATTCCAACAAGGGGTGGCTTCTGGAAGGTTTTACCTGTTCTGGTACTTTGGGGGCTTTGCAAATGTGACATGGCATCCTCCAAAATCTACATTATAAAAGCCAAAAGGTGCTCCCACGTTTGTACGCCCTGCCATGTGCCCAGACAGAGGTTTACACCCACATATAGAGTATTTCTGAACTTGGAAGATATTGCATAACAAATTTTGGTGTGCTTTATTTCCAGGATCCCTTGTGAAAATGAAAACTTTTCAGCTAAAACTACATATTAGTGAAAAAATTAAACTTTTCATTTTCACCTCTTAGCGCTAAAAAAAATCTGTTAAACAACTGAGGGGTCCTTTTAGAGGGAGTTTTATTAAGTTTTAGCACTTTAGCTTGCCTGCAAACCTGTAATGGTGCCTAAAGAAAATATCCTAATGAAAATGAGACCCAAAAGTTCAGTAGGTGCACCTCCTATTCTGCGGCTTGAAATTTCACCTCCACTTTGAATACTTTAAGGTGTGCAGTTTCTTAGCTGAAGTTAACATCTTAACATACAGGTCCCTTGTAGCCCCGTCAACACTACACTGGTCCCAAAAAATCTGTGTTGCAAACTTTCTTGAAAATGTGAAAAATTGCTACTAAATTTCTAAGCCCACTAATGTCATGAAAAAAATAAAAAGACATTTAAAAATGATTCCAACATAAAATAAGACATATGGTAGCTGCTAGTTGTAAACTAATTTGTGTGGTATAACTTTGTTTTACACATAGAAATTTTTTAAGCTTAAAAATGGAAAATGTTTCAAACTTTTTGTAACATTTTGATATTTTTCATAAACAAACAAGGATGGTATTGATTAAAATATATTATTATCTTAAAGCACAATATTTTACAAGAAAACAATCTCTGAATCACACGGATAGGTAAAGCCAAGTTATTCCCACACAAAGGGACACATGTCAGATCTGAAAAATGGGCTCTGTCGTAGAAATCAAAACTGGCTGCAGTGGTAAGGGGTTAAACAAAATACAAACATTTTCTATTTCTTTCATTTGCGCTGCAGCACCATTTTCTGCGACCAATAATTTTTCTTCCACCTATGGACCTGAGTGAGGGCTCATTTTTTGCAAGCTGATGTGTAGTTTTCAGCGGTACCAATTTGACTTTTTAAGCTAAAGATTATTACTGTTTTAACTACCAAAATGTCATTATTTTTGCTTCAGGGATGCGCTAAAACTCTGTATTGTTTGTTTTTTAAGAATAAGAGTATACTAATCATAAGAGCCATGAGGACTATTTACTACGTAATGTAGTTCCAAGTAGGTAAAGCCTCAAGCAAATACAATGGTACAATGTCAGTTTATATAATAAAATAACAATGTACATTTTTCTCATAAATACATACCATTGAAGAGAAAATTCAAAGAAGCTGAAAATTTTGCAGTGGTCTCTTAATTTTTTTCAGAGCTGCATATATATATATATATATATATATATATACAGTATATCTTTTTTTTTTCAAGGTGTATGAGATTTTTGTATAAATAAAGTCTACATACAGTATACAAAAACACAGATATGCATGGGGGAGATTCGTCGAATGGAGCGACTAACAGCCTCCCTTCATGACAGGTTGGACCTTTTTGATAAAACGTGGTCTGCCTGGGATACCTACTGGGCGGTGAACTCGCCTTGAGAGGCTTAATTAAGTCAGTGTAACTACAAATATCAGCCCTCACCCCTGCCCCACCCCCTCCTTTTCTTTTCCTTGTCTTGTCTGTGCTTCGTCTATTAGTCTTGTCTTGTCTCAGAGGTTTATTTTGAAGTTTTCTAGCACTTCTTAGGATTACAGTCCTCTTCCAATGAAGGTATTACTATGTTTTTGTCGGACATGGACTCCTTACATCACTTTTTTGATTTGCATGTCCTTTACTATGCTGTTTTGCACTACTGCTTATGGATGTAATCTGTTTTCTGCAGCTGTTACTTGTATGCATACAAAATATATAATAAAAATTCTCAGTTTAAAAAAAAAAACAAAACCCACATCAGAAGCTTCCAAAGACATGACATCATCACATGGGCTGTCCCATCCTAGTGTATGTACACTTTTGACTTTGCAGAAAGTAATAAAAATTTGCTCTCATTATTCTAGCATTTGGCAACTATAAATTATTTTGGTAATCCCTATTGACCTAAAACGGGTAAGGTTTATTCTGATTTCATGTGAGATAGTAAGAAAAAAAAGCATATGTGTCTTTTTAAATAGTGTATGTAAACTTCTGGTTTCAACTGTATGTACTGCAGTGGAGACTATATATAAAGTCTCTTAATCGGACTTAATTAGAACCATGAGAAAGATTGTTTAGAGATGGAAATGCGTAGGTTAGGCTGCCTCATTCAGCATATATTGTGTATTATGTCTGCCTTTATCTTTTGTTTTTTCATGTGTTTTTAATCCTTGACAAAAATTATCTATTTTTATACTACGAAGACCGGTGTGGATTTCTCTTTTCTATATTGGTTGGTTGTTTAATCCAGCACAGATTCGATGAGCTGTTTAAACTCTTTTCCTCTATACATTTCAAGCAGTGGAACAGCACAACACAGAGTTACAGTATCTCACAAAAGTGAGTATACCCTTAAGTGAAATGGATAAATTGTGCCCAAAGTGTCAATATTTTGGGGGGCCACCATTATTTTCCTGGCTGCCTTAACTCGGGCATGGAGTTCACTAGAGCTTCACAGGTTGCAGCCACTGGAATCCTCTTCCACTCCTTCATGACAACATCACAGAGCTGGCAGATGTTAGAGACCTTGCTCTTTTCCATCTTCTGTTTGAAGATGCCCCAGAAATGCTCAATAGGGTTTAGGTCTGGAGACCTGCTTGGCTAATCCAGCCCCTTTGCCCTCATTTTCTTTAGCAAGGCAGCGTTCATCTTGAAGGTGTGTTTGGGATTGTTATCATGTTGAAATACTGCTCTGCAATCTAGTTTAGGAAGGGAGGGGATCATGCTCAGTATGTCACAGTACATGTTGGCATTCATGGTTCCCTCAATGAACTCTAGCTCCCCAGAGTCAGCAGCACTCATGCAGCCCATGACACTCCCACCACCATGCTTGACTGTAGCCAAGACAAACTTGTCTTTCTACTCCTCTCCTGGTTGCTGCTACAAACGCTTGACACCATCTGAACCAAATGAGTTTATCTTGGTCTCATCAGACCACAGGAACTGGTTTCAGTAATTCATGTTCTTAGCCTGCAAAGAGGCTTCCTTCTGAGACAACAGCCATGTAGACCAATTTGATGCAGTGTGCGGAATATTATTTTAGCAGTGACAGGCTGTTTGTATCTCGGTAACTCTCCTGTTTTCTGAGTCGGTACTGTACTTTCTCCTGGTTTGACCTTGGCCATCCTGACATCACCTAGTTATTTGGTTTTTGTTGTGTCTATACTCTGTTTGTCATTTGTCTGTCTGCTTCCTGTTTTGGCCATGGTTTGGTCGGGATAAGGTTCCAGTGAGAGATTTCCCTTTTCATGGTGGTTACTCTGCTTAGGCAAGGTAAGTAAGGAATAGATTAGGACATCTCTGACAGACAATCTCTGAATATTACGCTGAGCACATACACTAAACGTCTTTGGTTGACCATGGTGAGGTCTGTTCTGAATGGAACTTGTCTTATTAAGTCGTTGTATGGTCTTGGCCACCGTGCTGCAGCTCAGTTTCAGGGTGTTGGCAATCTTCTTATAGCCTAGGACATCTTTGTGTAGAGCAACAATTCTTTTTATCATATCCTCAGAGAGTTCTTTGCCATGAGGTGCCATGTCGAACTTCCAGTCACCAGTATGAGAGAGTGTGAGAGCGATAACACCAAATTTAACACACTTGCTCCTCATTCACACTTGAGACCTTGTAGAGCTAACAAGTCAAATAACACTGTGGATCGAAAATAACAAATTTAGCACAATTTGTCCATTTTCACTTAGGGGTCTACTCACTTTTCTTGCCAGTGATTTAGACATTCATGGCTGTGTATTGACTTATTTTGAGGGCACAGCAAATTTACACTGTTATACAAGCCGCACACTGACTACTAGTGATGAGCGATTACGTTGACTATCGTCATCGGGTCGATAGTCGATATCGGCAATTATCAATAAGATATCCGATAGTCGATAATAGATTATCACCGATGACCATTAAAGTCTATGGGAGAGGAACAACACCTTCATTCTTACACCCAAAATGGGATGGAGAAGCTGGAATTAACATCCACAACAGTCAAATGGATATGTGCTACATCTTAGGCAACACACTTAGGTTATAAAAGCCACAGAAAAAAACTCACAGACCATTCACTATCCCTGTCTTGCACCACAGCATGTCTTAAACCTGCATGACCCACAAATTAAAAAGTGCCAGAAGGCAGTATGATTTGAACCATCATTTTACTTGAACTGGACATTGAATATCCCTGTCCTGGAACGCAGCATGAGCCCCAAACCTGCATGACCCCAGATTAAAAAGTGCCGAAAAAAGGAGTCTTTCAACCACCATTTTAGTTGAACTGGACATTAACTATATCTGTCCTGTACCGCAGTATGACCATTAAACCTGTCTGGCCCACAGATTAAAAAGTGCCGGAAAAAGGAGTCTTTCAACCACCATTTTAGTTGAACTGGACATTGACTATACCTGTCCTGGGCCACAGCATGACCCCTAAACCTGTTTGACCCCCAAATTAAAAAGTGCCACTATGCTATTTTGTACAGTGACTCTCATTTAGTATATATTTTGGTAACTGACATTTGTTTACAAAATTTATTTAGGGAAGTTTTATTTATAGTTTTACATTATTACCATTTTGCTTTTTTTTCAAGTGTGATAACATACAACATACACCCCTCCCTGCAGTTTTTAAAAGGTATTTTTTACACGTGTAGATGTGTTAATTCATCCGCACACCCATAAGTAATACAAATGTCCTAATCATCCCAAAACACTTCTTAGTTGAGAAGACATTTATGCCCTCCTGCTTCTGAGACTGATTCGGCCAATCAATTCAATGGTTTCATTTTTCCTCCAAATCCTTCTTCATTTATTAGGACAGACTCCCCTGGAGATCAAATGATGCGACCCATAGTGACTCCAGCCCCAGAAAATTTTAAGCCTCAAATTGTGCAATTTGTGTCCAGCCCTGGACCCCGGTTTTAAAACTACTTAACCTCACAGAAATCACCTTTTTCAAAATCTGATTTTTTATAGAAATTTTGAAGCTCTCCTGATTGCCCATAACGGTGAGAGCCAGTGCTGCCGTCAGCCATCTGTTAACACGGAGGTCCAGCTGCCAGGGCCAGACTTATACCTATTTGAAACACCTATCTGAAATGTATAAGGATAATAAAAAGGAGTTTTTGGCACCTATCAATTCACCTGTGGTGACTACTAAATTGCTGTATTCAAATTTAAAATACAAAGTAGCTCTATGAACAAAGCATGACTGACCAAAAGTGAAAAAACACCTGTCTGAAATGTATACGGATAATATAAAGGTATTTTTGGCACCTATCAAATTTACCGTGTTGACTACTAAATTGCTGTATTTAAATTTCACTGCAAAGTAGATCTATCAACAAATCTTGACTGACCAAAATAAAAAAAAACCTGTCTGAAATGAATAATGGATAATAAAAGGTATTTTTGGCACCTATCAGTACACCTGTGGTGACTACAAAGTTGCTATATTCAAATTTCAATGCAAGGTTGCTCTATCAAAACAGCCCGACCTGCGCCAAAGTGAAAAAAACACGTATCTTAAATGTATACTGATAATAAAAGGTTTTTTTGGGACCTAACAAACCCTTTGGGGACTACAAAGTTGCTGGATTCAAATTTAACTGCAAAGTAGATCTATCAACAAAGCTTGACTGACCAAAAGTGAAAAAAACACGTATCTGAAATGTATTCGGATAATAAAAGGTATTTTTGGCACCTTTCAATTCACCTGTGGTGACTACAAAATTGCAGTATTCACATTTAAGTGCAAGGTGCCTCAATGAACAAAGCTGTAGTGCGCCAAAGTGAAAAAACACGTATCTGAAATGTATTCGGATAATGAAAGGTATTTTTGGCACCTATCAACCTGTGCTGACTACAAAATTTCTGGATTCTAATTTAACTGCAAGGTGGCTATATCAACAAAGCTGGAATGGGCAAAATTGAAAAAGAACACCTATCTGAAATGTATACTGATAATAAAATGTCGATTTTGTACTAACAAAGAGACCTGCAGTTACTAGAAAAGATGTGTATCCTAATATAAAGTTCAGGCTGCCCAATATCCAGGAAATATTTCAATAGAAAAACTGTTAATAATAAAGCTATGCAGTGCAATGTCTACACTAAGTCTTGTTGAACTTTATCCAGTATTCTTATAGAGCTTGTCTGTGTTCGCCCACGGGGGCCACCCCTCCGCTCCCCCCCGTTACTTTACAGCGGTAGATGCTCCTTTAAAATTCTCTACCTAACTACATAAAATCTTCAAATCTCTGATCTAACTAAGTTGTAAGGATCACAGCTAACAGAGAGCTTTCTCTGTGAAGAAATAGAATAATTTCGCTGAGCTGTTTGGACAGAGGCAGAGCGCACGTCCTACTGCTCTGAGACGCTGAGAGACACTGAGGCTGAACAGGAAACGCTGTTCTATGTAAAACGAGGTCATGTGATTTTTCCAGCCAATCGCAACCATATACATCCCAGTCATGACGTCGCACACACATCTCACCCTGCTCTATTCTGTAAGCTGATTTTGCTGGCCACCAAAATGACAGGAAGCGCCGAAAATGGCACGATATTAATAGATTATGCACAGATTTTAACCTAAATTATCGCGTGATCTAAAAAATCCGATCAACGTAAATACCGTGCCGATTTCAACTTTGTCGATAATAATCGCTCAACACTACTGACTACTTTACATTGTATCAAAGTCTCATATCTTCAGTGTTTTCCCATGAAAAGATAGAATACAATATTTGCAAAAATTTGAGGGATGTATTCACTTTTGTGTGAGATACTGTATTGGTGACGATGCTCCAAAATTATTTCGCAGAGAGCAAACTGGTTTGTTAAAATAGACATGTCATGAGATGTGCCCAGCTTAGAGGGAAAATAGAAGAGTGGGTTTCATTTGCCAGTTCTCCTCCCAGTGTGACTTGCTTTATGTCATGTTTGTCTTACATCTGTCTATATTTGTTCAAACAATATCACATTTTAGCAACAACTGATTCAAAAAGCCAAGATTAGTCAAGTGGGGAGGAGAATTGTCATCTTCAACCCACCCCACTTATCTGATCTAATTTAGAATTCAACATAAGCATCTGGAGAACATGCAGACTTAAAATCGATGTGGTCTTAATCAGATTCAACTAATAGGCTAAAGGATATAAAGAAATAATGCTAACCACTAAGCTTCTGTGCAGATAATAGCCATATTAAAAGGAATATGTTATTGGAAAATGACAGGGTTTAAATACCATAGTTGTTTCTATTATTTTGGTGCTTTTTTTATTGCTAATCTTGTAATATTGATTGCCCAGTAGGGCAGTCATAATTATCTACCAGTTCCTGTTCTCCTTATCTCACTTGTCAGCTTTGCTGTATGAGCAGAATGATCCTTAAAGTTAGGGATTTAATGACACCTGAATAGTTCTCTGAAAAACGAGGCTGTACTCCATCACTTCTTGGAGACTATAATAATCTATGACATTTCTGTCAGTACATTCCTATTCATTTCAGCAGCTAAATGCATAGTCCGAAAATTACTTTGTGTGGTGTGGTTGGTATATATATATATATATATATACAAAACATATATATATATATAATATATATTATTATATATTATAAAAATTATATTTAAATATATTTTTACATTTGCCTTGCTAAAGTATTCAGCCCCCTTGAACTTTTCAACCTTTTGCCACATTTCAGGCTTTAAACGTAGATATAAAATTTTTATTTTTTTGTGAAGAATCAACAACAAGTGGGACACAATTGTGAAGTGGAACGCAATTTATTGGATATTTTAAACTTTTGTAAAAAATAAAAAACTGAAAAGTAGGGGGTGCAAAATTATTCGACCCCCTTAAGTTAATACTTTGTAGCTCCACCTTTTGCTGCGATTACAGCTGCAAGTCACTTGAGGTATGTCTCTATCAATTTTGCACATCGAGAGACTGGAATTCTTGCCTATTCTGTCACGGATGCCCCTGCGACCCTCATCCCGGGTCGCAGGCGCATCCGTGCCCCGCGACCCGCATGTCGGGTCGCGGGTGCGTTCATTCCCCGATCCGTCTCCCGGGGTACTTACCCGGCTACGCTCCTGCTGCAGCCACTGTCCAGCGGCGCGCTAGGCCCTGCTCCCTAGGATGCGCGCGCGCCGGCAGTGTTAGATTTAAAGGGCCAGTGCACCGGTAATTGGCTATTGCCGGTCGCTGTCCCTATTTAAGCCTGCCTCTTCCTGGTTACCCTGCCGGATCTTTAGTGCCATTAGCCTACTGAGAAAGCGTTCCTGAAGTCTTGTCTATTACCGTGTACCGTCCCATTTGCCTCCGTTCCTCGACCACGAATCTTGACACTTGTCCTGACCTTCCTGCTTGTCCTCGACCACGAACCTCTGCCGCCTGTCCTGACCTTGCCGCCTGTCCCCGACCACATCTACGCCTTACGATTTTGTACCACGCTACACCTCGGCTGCCTCCGCAAGCAAGTCACGTCAGGGGTAGCGGCCTGGTAGACTCCCGCCGCAGCAAATCCATCCCACTTTGCGGCGGGCTCTGGTGAAAACTGGGACCTACTTAGATTCCGCTCCGCTTACGCCATCGTCTGTGGTGGTCCAGAGGATCCACTACCGTTGCTCGTGACACATTCTTCCTTGGAAAACAGCTTGAGCTCAGTGAGGTTGGATTGTGGCCAAAAAGTTGGATTTTGGTTTCATCTGACCAGAGCCCCTTCTTCCACATGTTTGGTGTCTCCCAGGTGGCTTGTGGCAAACTTTAAAAGAGACTTTTTATGGATATCTTTGAGAAATGGCTTTCTTCTTTCCCCACTCTTTCCATAAAGGCCAGATATGTGCAATGTACGACTGATTGTTGTCCTAAGGACAGACTCTCCCATCTCAGCTGTAGATCTCTGCAGTTCATCCAGAGTGATCATAGGGAAAAAAAAAGTCCTTACACAGCTCTGTATACGGAAAAATTAAAAAGTTCTGGCTATTAGAAGATAGCGATGCATAAATATTGTTTTACACAAAAAAAAAACTTTTTTTTAAAAAAAATTTGGGTGCTTTAAAATAAAAAAAAACTACATAAATTGGGTATCACCGTAATCATCTCAACCACAGAGTAAAACTAACTTGTCACGGATACTGCAGGGTGAACCTATTAAAAATAAAAAAAAAAAACACTGCTAGGATTGCATTATTTTTCTTCACCCTTCCTTCCAAAAAATGGATTTAAAAGCGATCATAAAGTCTTGCCCCCCTCAAAATGTTACCAATGAAAATGTCAACCATCCCGCAAAAAAAAGTCCCTATACTGCTCCAAAAAGAAAAATAAAAAAAGTTATGGCTCTCAGACTGCGGTGATGCAAAAACGCAGTAAAACATTAAAAAAATATAAAAATGTGGTATCGCTGTAATCGTATCAACCTGTTGAGCAAAACTAGCATGTTATTTATACCGCACAGTGACCGCTGTAAAAATAAAAATCAAAAACACTATCGGGATTGCTGTATTTTGTACAAAATGCCTCACAAAAACCTTAATAAAAAGTGATCAAAGCATCACTTGCCCCCCGTAATAGTACCAATAAAAACATCAACTCATGTCGTAAAAAACAAGCCCACAAGCAGCTCCATATGCAAAAATTAAGAAAGCTATGGCTGTCAGAATAGGACCAACATAAAAACGCCCAAATTTTTAAAAAAACCTCGCTTCTATTGTGTAAAAGTAATAAAACATAAAAAACAATATAAAATTTATATATTTTAAATTTTACCGACCGCCATAGTAAAGTTTTTCCCTCATTTATCCCGTATGGCGAATACTGTAAAAAAGAGGCCCAAAAACAATGGGGGAACTGCGTTTCCCCCCCCATTTCTATGGCCCAATGCAAAAAAAAACTACGGAACACCTGTGCGCCCAAAATGCAAAATACACCCTAAAAATGAATCCCTGAGGGTGTTGAATCCAAAATGGGGCAATTTCTGGAAGGTTTCACCTGTTCTAGTACTTTGGCGCTTGCAGATGCGACATGCCCCACCAATATCTGTGCGCCAAAAGCCAAATAGCGCTCCCTCCCCTGTACCCCCCTCATGGTGCACAAACAGCATGTTTACACCCACATGTAGGGTATTGCCGAACTTGGAAGAAATTGCGTAACACAATTTTGGGGCTTTTTTCCAAGAAATTTCCCTTTTAAAAATTAAACATTTTCAGCTAAAAATTGCAGATTATTGGAAAAAATATAATTTTTTTATTTTCAGACCGAACGCTAAAAAAAATTTGTGAAACCCTGTGGAGTCGATATACTCACTACACTTCTGGATATATTCCGTAAGGGTGTAGTTTCCAATATGGGTCTTTTTAAGGGGTATTTATTAAGTTTTGGAACCTTAGGGTGTCCGGAAACCTGAAATGGCCCCTAAATAAAATTGTAATGAAAATGAGGCCCCAGAGTCCAGTAGGTGCTCCTCCTATTCTGGGGCTTGTGTTTGAGCCAAATAATGCACTAGGGCCACATATGGGATATCTCTGAAAACGGCAGAATCTGGGGAATCAATATTAATTTGCATTTCCCTGATCACATTTACCGTATCTTGTCAATAATGTATAAAAATTTAACACCTGCAAAAAAAGTGAAATTTTGAAATTTCACTTCCACTTTGCTTTAATTCTTGTGAAACACCTAATGGGTTAATAAACTTCCTAAATGCGGTTTTGAATACTTAAGGGGTGTTTTCTTAGATGAGGTCATTTATTGGGGGGATCTAACATACAGGTCAATCAAAATCACGTTTGAACTGGACTGGTTCCTAAAAATATGTATATTGCAAATTTTCTTGAAAATTTGAAAAATTTCTACTAAATTTCTAAGCCCCTAATGTCGTAAAAAAAAAAAAACCAAATTTTAAAAAAAAGATGCCAAACTACAGCAACATATGGTAGATGCTAGTTATAAACTATTTTGGGGTGGAATAACTATCTGTCTTACATGCAGAAATTTTTGAAGTTTGAAATTTTTCACATTTTTCACGATAATTTGATATTTTCACAAATAAACAATCATTTTTTGGACCAAAATTTCTTACTATCTTAAAGCACAATATGTCACGTGAAAAAAAACTCTGAATCCTATGGATAGGTAAAAATGTCAAAAGGTTATTCTCACATAAAATGACTCATGTCAGATTTAAAAAATGGGGCTCTGTCAGAGAGGCCAAAACTGGCTCCGGCGGTAAGGGGTTAATTGTAATGATTTACTATGAACATGTAATCCTGATGCCTTATTTTGTAATCCTGTTTGGCTTGAGTTGGAGCTATGGCCACTTGTAAGGTATATGATAGCACAGATTTACTGTGCTGATAAGCTATCAGTGGTCTAAAGTCAGGGAATAGCTACAGTAACAGCTGGATAGAGCACCATTTGGAGATAAGTGATCTCTTAATTAAGATGGTGAGCTTCCAGAGAGGAAAATATACAGTTAAGGAAACAGCAAGCGAAATAAAGCCACTAAGCACATAAGATAAAAAAAATAGAAGATGAAGAGAGTGCGAAAGACACAGAAGATGCCTTCGCTCTCTGGCAATTTCTTATTAACTCTGAATCTGACAGTCTAATTACCTCAGGAGCCTCGTGCTCTGAATAAATAAATATGCAAGTGACTGCTTAGAATGGGGAGATGGGAGATTATCCACCTCGACAGGCAGACAGTTTATTCTCAGATTGCATCCACAGTGCTATAATATCTTCAATTTAATGAGCTGCCTCAAATGTACACAACTTTCTGAGTTGAACGGATTTTAACTTTAAAAAGTTTAGAGATCATCAGAACTCTTCATTCACAGAAACTTAGCTGCCAAGTATATCTTGTCCTATCAACAAATATTAACCCTTACATCTGAGATACTGTCTTAACCCTTTAATATAAATCATGTTCACATATGTTCGTCAGTCACTCTTTTGTAGTTTATAGATTGATATAATGTATCAACTTTTCAATTCTGTTTATTGTTACTGATGCATTGATAGCTTAGCCTTTAAAATTATTTGTAGATTTTTGCTACCTCATGAGTAAAAGGGTTTTGCCACAAAGGCATTTCATACCTAATTTGTCCTGCTTCATCTTTCAGTGTGCTCAAAAGAAGGCATGTATGATTTGTTTGATCTACATATCATG
Source organism: Phyllomedusa bahiana (assembly GCA_025379985.1). Classification (NCBI taxonomy): domain Eukaryota; kingdom Metazoa; phylum Chordata; class Amphibia; order Anura; family Hylidae; genus Phyllomedusa; species Phyllomedusa bahiana. Next base: position 187,808 of record JAODAL010000880.1, read on the forward strand.
TGACCAGCAGACTGATATCACCCTGCCTTTCTCCACAGTGTGCTCATTCTAGTCAAACAAAGGTCTGCTTATATAAAGAGCTGTGAGTAGCTACAATGTATGGTTAGCAGTTCTGCCTAACAACATAGGGGTTCTAGGTTCAAGTCCCTGCAGGAGCCAGACATGTGTTTTTTTTTGTCTCAGTGCACATACCTGATTGAGGTTTCTTTTTTTATTTTTATTTATCTGCACTGTTTGACTAATTACTAAAGAGTACAGAGGACATGAGTAGAATGACAGCAACATTTGCTCAGCATTGAGTGTGTGTGATTACTAGTCAGGGAATAGACTGATAGTAACTGCCTGAGTGGAGAGGCGATGTCTGTGCAGCCAGGACTGAGGAGCTGTCGTCAGTGGTCATATCCCCTAGAGATGAGTTGTACACTATGAATCACTAAGGTAGCACCTAAAACAAAAACAGTACAGGATTTTTAATAATGATGAATGGTGAAAATGTTTATTTTTTAAAATCGCAAGCCCACATCAATTTTACTTTGTGGCAAAATCCCTTTATTGTGTATCACCAGTATAAAATCTTTTCTTCACTGAATGAAAATTACCAGCGCAAGCTCTCTTCAGACAAAGAAAAAGCACAGAATGTTAGAGTGCTGTAAACAGAATTGTGAATGCAACTCTGAGCAATAAAACCTAAGTCTTCGCCTACACGGCAAGAGTAAAATACCGTTAGATTCTGTTATAGAATCCATCCAGTATTTTACAATCGATTTTTCATTTTTTAAACGCGTTTTATGCACGGATTTTGCGGTCGGTTTTCGGCCAGCCTACAGTACTATAATCTGCTGTTTTCTGATGGATTATAGAACATGTTCTAAGTTTTTTGAAGGGATTTCAAATTTGAAATCCAACCTCGGAAAATCTAAGCTGTGTAGACTACAGCTCGGATTTTCTATTGCAGTTTATACGGTCCTCACGTTCATTCCCTCCTGGCGCTGAGAACTAAAACTGAGCAGCTATATTGGCTATTGCAGTCTATAGGGATGGTTTACAGTTGAATATTTTGCAGATTCTAAATACTGAAGCCACATGAAATCTGAACATAAACCAGTGTAGTGTAGACGTAGCCTATGGCTGCCATACATTTTAGGGAAAAGTTGTTATTATACATAGGGGCATGGCCACTATCAGAAATCTTGACCCCATACAGCCAAAACGCCATACATTTTAGGGAAAAGTTGTCTGAAACTGAATATTTCAGCATGACCAGTCTCCCCTGACAAGTGAGGATCAGCCGTCTTGAATTTTACTGCCCAATCCTTTTATATTCCTTAAAAATAAACTGCTAACAGAGGTGAAACAAGCACATTACTTTTGTCTAGTTGTTTGTTGATTCATACGTGCACAAAATAAATTAACACAACTGGATGTATTATACATAGGGGCATGGCCACTATCAGAAATCTTGACCCCATACAGCCAAAACGCCATACATTTTAGGGAAAAGTTGTCTGAAACTGAATATTTCAGCATGACCAGTCTCCCCTGACAAGTGAGGATCAGCGCTTGAATTTTACTGCCCAATCCTTTTATATTCCTTAAAAATAAACTGCTAACAGAGGTGTCTGGCAGCAGAACTCTCCTCTCTTCCCATTGAAAACATAGAAGAGTGAAGAAATCAGGCGATACCTTTTTTGGCATACATGCCAACTCTCCCGTTTTTGGCGGGGGGGGTTCCGCTATTTGGGGTCTCCTCCCGCCCTCCCGGGGGAGTTGGCATTCCTCCCGCCGCCTGCAGGCGGCGGGGGTCCTTTAAATTACCGCGGCGCAAGAGTAGCGCTGGTGTAGCGCTACTCTTGCGCCGCCGGACCACTCCTACAGGCGGGTGAAGCGGCCTCAGCGGCCGCTCACCCGCCCGCTAGTCTCACTGTGCGGGGAGGAGGCAGGAGGGATCGTTTCCTCTCCTCCCTTCTCCCCCTGTATGTACGGCGCCGGTGTGTGCGCCGCACATACAGGTCAGCGGAGCAGGGGGACGTGACTCGCGGCTGCAGGGAGTGACGCGCGGCTGCTCTCACTTCCCCCTGCGCCGCTGAAGAGATCGGGCAGGAGCTGGCCGCGCTGCAGGAGCCTGGTGAGGTAAGTGGATTTTATTATTTTATTTTTATTAGCTTTAGGGGGCTCCACCTGGCTAACAGAGAGGGCAACTACCTGGCTAACAATGGGGGCATATACCTGGCTAACAAAGGGGGCACTACCTGGCAACAAAGGGGCACTACCTGGCAACAGAGGGGGCACTACCTGGCTAACAATGGGGGCACTACCTGCAACAGAGGGGGCACTACCTGGCAACAGAGGGGGCACTACCTGGCAACAGAGGGGGCACTACCTGGCTAATAAAGGGGGCACTACCTGGCTAATAGATGGGGGCACTACCTGGCTACCAGCGGGGCCACTACCTGGCAACCATGGGGGCACTACCTGGCAACAAAGGGGCATTACCTGGCTAACAGATGGGGGCACTACCTGGCTAAGAGTTGGGGTCACTACCTGGCAACAGAGGGGGCACTACCTGGCAACAGAGGGGACATCTACCTGGCAACAGAGGGGACATCTACCTGGCAAACAGATGGGGCACTACCTGGCTAACAGATGGGGGCACTACTTGGCTAACAGATGGGGGCACTACCTGGCAACAGAGGGGGCACTACCTGGCAACAGAGGGGACATCTACCTGGCAACAGAGGGGACATCTACCTGGCAAACAATGGGGCACTACCTGGCAAACAATGGGGGCACTACCTGGCAACAATGGGGGCACTACCTGGCAACCAATGGGGGCACTACCTGGCAACCAATGGGGCACTACCTGGCAACAATGGGGGCACTACCTGGCAACCAATGGGGGCACTACCTGGCAACCAATGGGGGAATTACTTGCAAACAATGGGGCACTACTGGCAACAATGGGGACACTACCTCGGCTAAAAATGGGGCACTACCTGGCTAACAATGGGGGCACCTACCGGGCAAACAACGGGGGCACCTACCTGGCTAACAAAGGGGGGCATCTACTGGCTACAAATTTGGCTCTACTGGCTACAGAGGGGGCATCTACTTGGCTACAAGGGGGCATCTACCGGCCTGTAAGGGGCACTACCTGGTTATGGGGGGCTACTACCTGGCAATAAGGGCATCTACCTGGCTTTCTTCCAAAGCCGTTATGCAGTTAGGTGGAGTGGGTGTGGCTTTTTTGAAGGGGCGTGGCATACCGACAAGATGTTCGTGTCCATGCAAATTCTTGCCGCGGCGCCCACTAAAATCTCCTGCTTTTTCATTTTCAAAAGTTGGCAACTATGTTTTTTTGGCTAACTGAGTATATTTGATGGTGAGCTTTCGAGAGAACTAGCTCTCTTCTTCAGACATGGTTTTAGGGAGCTAGTTCTCTCGAAAGCTCACCATCAAATATACTCAGTTAGCCTCTAAAAGGTATCGCCTGATTTTTTCACTCTTCTACTACTTTCTATGGCTAACACGGTACAACATTATACTACATTGAAAACATATGCACATTTAGGGGAGTCCAGAGATTCATCAGTCAGGCAACAGCAATTAAAGGTGTATGGATACCTTACTTACTGAGAAGATAAGAAACAGAGCAAGGAGTGAGTCATCAAACTGACCATTGATAAGCCTGTAAGAGCAGAGAGAGGCATAATCAGAACCGCAATGTATTTGGTAATAGTCTTTATTTACCTTTGCCTACATGTTTAATGCTAATCAATAAAACAAGAATACCCCTTCAAGTGTAACTCAAGTTCAGTGCAAAGCATATAAAACAATGGGGCAGATTTACTAATTTTGTCTTAAACTTTGTAGATAGTCTACAAATGCACCAAATTTATCAGAGTGGCTCATACCGTACAATAAACTTGGCATATGCTTAGACACTTTTGTGTAACCGTACACCAATTACTAGTTAGCTTTAGTTTGCACCAGAATTTTGGTGCATGATGTTATATGTTAAGCCATGTCCATTTTCATAATATCACCCCCCTTTCTGTGAAACCACACCCCTCTGTCGGACACATCACAAAAAAGTTTAAAACTGAACTCAGTGACTTATAAGGCTTGCAAACCAGTATTATGATGCAAATTGTATGAACCCAAAGTATTTACAAAGTAACATAAAAAGTTACCTATTTTTATGTAAACAGATTCTACATATAAACTGTCATGCGAAAAATTATCCTCTTCATTTTCAAATCCAAGGAAATCCCAAACACTCTTAGCTGGCACTGTCTGGAAATTCAGAAAAAGAAAATGGTGCAATCACACAGAGACTTTTCAGCAAGTTGGGAAATGTCTGGTCAATTAAAGATGGCTTCAATTGAAAAAGCTTACTATTTTCTGAGGAAAGCCTTAGGCTTTCGGTGCAGTTTTCGGCACGGACTTAGGATTTGGTTCAGACTATACAATGGTCAGCTCTCGCTCTCTCTCTCTCTCTCTTTATATATATATATATATATATATGTATATATATAAATATTATATATTATATTTTATATTTATGAATATATATATATATATATGAATATATATATATATTTATAGATATATCTATAGATATGTATATATATGGGGGGATTTATGGAAATAGCTATGGGGGCTCTATAGAAATATCTACAGAAATATCTATAGATATATATCTGTATATATTTCTCTAGATCCCCATATAGATATTTCTGTAGACCCCTATATATACCACCTATAAATCCCACTAACCCTAATCTACAGTATATAGGGTATAGCCATGCAAAATCAGTGTCAAAATTGTGCAAATAGTTTTCCAGTCAGTTTTTAGCCTCCACCATTGACTAGAATAGTAAAATATCTGCTGTTTTCCTAGTGAAACACGGCAGATTATTTAACATTTTTCAAGTTTTTTTTTACAAAAAAAGGTGGATTTTCTATTGAGGTCTATGGGGATAGTTTTAAAAAACACTGCTGTGTAGACATACCCTTTCATAGTCTTAAAGATTTTTTTTTTTTTTTTTACTAACGCAAACCATTTGCCTATTATGAGGACATATAGCTCTAACTATAGCTGCATTTGATACTACATTTCCTTTGTAGCGGGTGGCAGCTGATAGCTAAGGGCTTCTGAAGCCAGAACTACAGCGATCAGCTCATCACCGAGTTGGCTTCATTTAACCAAATACCTTCTTTTATGAAACAAGCACATTACTTTTGTCTAGTTGTTTGTTGATTCATACGTGCACAAAATAAATTAACACATCTGGATGTATTATACATAGGGGCATGGCCACTATCAGAAATCTTGACCCCATACAGCCAAAACGCCATACTCTCCCTCCCCGAAAAAAGTATAAATAAGTTCTTTGTGGAGTGAATAGGTTAAAAAATATGCAGTTGTGCCATTTTGGTGAGGGGGGGGGGGAGCTTTCTTTAAGTTTGCTATACAGCTTAATTGACATGTTATGTTTATTCTTCAGTCAGTACATATACAAGGGCCTAAAAATAATGCCACATTATCACCACATATCATGACTATAAAGTGACTAATACCACCATAATATTACTGACCAAACCAGTATAACAAGACCAATATCACCAATAACAACAATGATGATGGCTCTGCATATACTTCCAAAAGGTGTAGGACAGGCATCCTCAAACTGCAGCTCTCCAACTGTTGGGAAACTACAACTCCCATCATGCATTTACATAATAAATAACAGTTGGAATGATGGGAGTTGTAGTTTCCAAACAGCTGGAGAGTCGTAGTTTGAGGATGTCTGGTGTAGGATAAAATAACTGTGCAAGTAAGTATGTCAATTGTACTAACTTTTTTATATAGATTATGATAACATTTGGTCCTTAAAGGGGTTTTATCGTTACAAAGATCATGTCTCAGATTATGGGGACAGTAAAAATAAGCGCTTTTGTAATTGGGTTGCATTACCTCAGTCACTTATTTTAAAAGATATGAGCTTTTCTGTAAATCTGTGTTCTATTTTTGCTGTTGCTGGTCGGACACGCCCCCTGACAGTTCCCGCCCCCTATACACGCCCCCTGCACTGTGATTGGCTGGCTGATATTTCATTCAGCCTGTTGGGATACGCTCCTACACAGGAAACGCTCCGGCCATGCCCCCTGCGCTGTGATTGACTGCGTGCACACTCTGTGTTTACTCCCCTCTGAACCGTTAAAATCGATAGTGAAACCAAGGTCTGCTGGCTGCATGCTCATCTCCCAGATTCACCTCCTCACAGGTCCAGTCCATAAGCTTCTACTTGGAAAAGAAGGCGTTCTGTTCCTCAGATCGAATGCAAGCCCCGCCTCCTTATGACATCATCATCTGTAGTGTATAACATAAGGATTCAACACTGTGTCTGTATAAGTTGCTTGTAAAGTGCAGTGCTTAGCTGATCCACTCTGCAAGAGAGAGGTTAGGAGTTCAAGCCCCATCAGTAGTTTTTTTTTTCTTTTATAAATTGTACACATATATAAAGATATGAAAATATATGTGTAGACATCTATAATTTTAATCATATACACACACAAAGCTCACCTATATAGTGTCCTATGCTCGCAGTAGTCACACCAAGCACTTACAACATATATGATAAAATGCATATACTCTGGGGGATGAGACATGATATAGGGGAGCTATGTATGTGTATATATATCATTATAGAGATTGACATATATATTTTCGGTCTCTCTACATATGTGTAGAATTTAGGGGGGGCGGAATACTCTCTGAGGGACTAGAACTCCAAACCCCTTCGTTGTAAAAGCAATGCTCTACCACTGCACCACCAGCCCAAGGTAGTTATGGCCTGAGCAGGGTCTTCTCTCAAAGCTGATTGCTTCTCACCCCATTGTTTTCACTCACATGTCACTGACAGCAAGCAGAGATCTTTACTTGAAGCTGACATTTGTCCTTGTAGTTGAGTAAAGAGCTCTTCCTGTTGTCAGTACAATTTGGGTGAACACCACTAGAACAGAAGTTAAACCTGCTGGCTTTCAGTGTAATTTGTGTGTAAACTAAGACATATAACAGGTGCTTGCTGGAGCTTGTGGAGCCTCAAGGCTGCAGACATAAGCATGCAGGAGCTACAGAGATGTTATATCCAGACACCCTTCTGCATCCCCTGCTTCATACAAAATGATGATATCACAGGTATTCAGTAGGGGTGACACCTTTCCTGGAGGGGAGACACCCTCTTACAGGAAGACACGGCCCCCGATTTCATACCAATCTGAAAATTAGCTAACCCCGAACAGCCAAACGAAAAAACTCCCTTTTAAAGGGGGTTGTCCGCTACAAAGATTTGGGTTTTTTTTAAAGACTTTTTAAAAAACAAGCAGCTTTGCAAAAATTGTTCATTACAAAGTCCTACTGATTTTGAGCTAGCCTGTTATATTACTAATCACCTTTCCAAATTTCTAAAGCACTGACCGTTGATCCTTATCTTCTTTTCTGTCAGGTCTGAAGCTCAAAAACCTTTGAAGAATCAAAGGGAAGAGCCCCTCCTGCACAAAGCTTCTGGAGGGGGAGGGGGACTCGGCGTCGTGTCCTTACTGCGGGGTTAACCCGTTGTGCCCGCTTTTCCCCTGCCTCTACACAATGGGTTGACAGCATGACCCTGTCTGTTACTATATTATAATTTTCTTTGGAACTTTACTAACTAATACTATAAGATCAGGCATGTGAATACTTTTTGCTCTCCAGTATAGTGAGACATCCTAGTATGTAACCTGCCCTTTTTGTTTTTGGGGATGTGGAACTTTTAAGCTAACAGGATATAAACCCTTCACCCCTTGCTCTATTACACAACCCCTTCACCTTCCCCTCTAAACCCTAATCAGCCCTCCCTCAACAGACCTAGCAGGCACACACAGGGGAAACTTGAGAGCAAACCCCCCCCCCCCCCCCCCCCCCTAAGAAGTTCATGCTTCCTGTGTGTCCTGATTGGAGGGGGAAGTGGAGGAGAGAAGGCAGACAAGCTAGCACGCCCCTCAGTTTCAACTACCAGTGGAACACATACAGCTGAAAGCTCGTAATGAGACAACTCCTTTAAGTACTCTCCATTGGAATGGAACATGTGGGATACATCTAGAGAGTAAATATTTTCCATCCATATAGAGCCATCTGTACACATGAGTTCACAAGGACATGCCAGTTTATTCTGATGTAAAGTATTCTGTGCAGAAAATTGTAGTAGTTGGACACCTTTAGGTTACCTAGTGCAGACTGCTTATAGTTATAATAATGTAGAGAGAGCTAATCTTTTTTGTCTTATGACCATAGCCACTAAAGTGTAATAGATGTAAGTAAAGGAACATTGAGAAGAGGGTAATGATGCATGTGTTTACTTTCAGTGCGATCCATTTTCACTGTACCTGGGCTCAGCCTTAAACCCGAAATCCGAGATCTGTTTATCCCACATCGGAAGGTTTCTCAGCCAACCGCACATCATAAGCCATGGTGATCATTACAGAGGTGAGTTTCCTTAGCACATACAATATAGAAGAATGGATAGCACAAGATAGCACAATTATGTGCCAATATGACATACTGTACATATAAGGGCATAACAAATTTAAGATACTAAAGGGGCATATATGAACAGGGTAGCGTCAGTTTTCTGGTGTGCTTTAAGTCCAAAAACCTATCGTAGCCCTGTTTCATAGATGTATGAACATCTGTACACCAAAATCTGGTGCTTGGTGTAACAGACCTGACACTTTTGAAGATGCCAATTCAACGGGGGTGTGTCACTGCGGAGTCGTACAGATAGACACATTGATGAATGTGTCACACCAAAATGTGGAACAAAACTGTCGTTACAAGCCTGAACAAGTTCAATGTGGTGTGGATGAAAGCAAAGTTGTCCTAGATGAACTGTAATTGCCATTAGGGCAAAAAATTAATCAACGTAGCTGTACCCGGCCAGACAGGGCGTCCCAACCCTGTTCACACTAGAATATCGCAAACAACTCTGGACGTATATAATCGTATATAATCGCCTCTAGGCATGGTTTGATACACAGAATTCAAACTTTAATGATATCTTCATAAAACTCCATAAACTTTAGCTTCCACGCCTTACACGTATACCAATACAAGCACATACTTTGTTAAACCTGCAACGTCACAGCTCACGCGAGTCTTCACTTTAGTTCATCGCTCAAACTTGAAGCTCAATACGATAATGACATAGTCCTTTAAAACTTATGAATTATAGACAGCAGAACTCACTGTTTCCTCCCTCCCGGGTGAGGATCGTCAAGCACAACCTGTATGGTATGAAAGCGAAAGGTTATGGAGTTTTATAGAGATATCATTAAAGTTTGAATTCTGTGTATCAAACCGTGCCTAGAGGCGATTATATACGTCCAAAGTTGTTTGCTGTATATTAGGGCAAAAAATATCAATTATTTCCCCGATAATACCACTAAAATAAATAAAAACTAACTTGATAATGATAATTATGATAATTATAAAACTATATACAGTACATTTAAATAATCTAAAATGAATATATATAAAATTCCATAATAAATTAATTTATATAAAATTATATAATATTCCAAAAATATTAATTTAAATATCATATTAAATTAAATAATAAAATTAAATAAACCAATACAGCATCTACCATAAATTACATTTTCAGTTGGAAATTTACGGAGTTTGGATACATTTTATACAGCGCTTTTCAATCCTGTTTTTCGGATTGAAAAATGTATTGAAAAATTCTGTGTGAACATACCCTATATATGAAAGTACCGTTCATAAATGGGGCGCATCGTCAGTGCACAAGAAAATACTCGACAGAATTTCTAATAAGCAACTGGTGCCATGCTAAACAAGCTCTGATTGCCAAGAGGCAAAAAATACCAATTCTTTCCCAAAGAAACTAACTTATGTTTAATTATAAAACTATATAAAATTTAATAATCTATATAAAATGTAATAATCTAAAATTAATATAAAATTATATAATTAAAAAATTATAAAACATTATGTAATAATCAAAAATTATAAAATTATATAATATAAAAAGAATGTTAACTTAAATAATATAAATAATTAAACCAACACAGCATCTACCATAAATCACATTTTCAGTTGGGAAATTTACGTAGTATTGTCAGTGATTACAAGAACATTACAGCAGGATAGAAATAAAATGAAAGCCATTAGAATAGCATGTCAGTGAATAAATAGAAACTATGGTAGTGATCTTGCTTGGCGCATTGAAGCCCCAGCAAGACCTGTTGTGTGCCGGTTATTGCTGTATGTAGAATAATGCTGTCCCACTGACCTATATTCTGCGAAAATTAACTTACAATATAAAAGTCTGATAACAAGTATTTGGTAATATTTTAATTGGAAAAAACAAATAATATAAAAATCAAAATTTTATTAACATATTTTTTCATTATGCAACTAAATGAACTGCTTTCAATCATACTTTTAATGTTTCTCTTTCTACGTCACAATGCTCTCAATGTGTCAATTTTAATCTTGTGGTTAGAATGTTGCAAGAGATAAGCAGTTATTACTGTCAATCATAGATATGAACTGTTCTATTTATATTCTAACTGTTACTTCTCCTCTTCTCTAAAGAGACTAGTGCAATTCACTGTGCACTTTTCACTAGTGCAATTTGCTAATGAAAATTTAATTTTGTTATAATAAAATTTAGTTATGATTTTTATATTTTTGTTTTTTCTAATTAAAATGTTAGTCATTGAGTCAGCCTTTTTTCTACTTACAGCAACGACCAGCACACAACAGGTCTCGCTTGCCAAGCAAGATAACTGTCATAGTTTCTATTTACTGACAAGCTTTTGTAACAGCTTTTATTTTATTTCTAGCCTGCTGTGATGTGTTTGTAATCACTGATTATACTATGATAACTACGTAAATACACGATTGAGAACAGGATTTATGGTAGATGCTGTATTGGTTTAATTAATTTATAATATTTTATATTACGGAATATAATTTTATAATTTTTGGATATTACATAATTTTATATATTTTTATTATATAATTTTAGATTAATTTTGGATTATTTAATTTTATATAGTTTTATACCTAACATACATTAATTTCTATCACTGTAGTCATCTTACTTGGGAAAGAATTGGAATTTTTTGCCTATTGGCAATCAGAGTTTGCTTAGCATGGTGCCAGCTGCTTATTAGGAATTCTGTCAAGTATTTTCTGGTGCACTGACAATGCGCTACATTTATGAATGGCACTTTCATATATAGGGTATGTTCACATGGCGTATTTCAATCCAAAAAACGGATTGAAAAGCGCTGTATAAAACGTATCTAAAGACATAGCCAAAGTGTGGTACGTGTTGGATGCGTTTTTGCTGCAGCAGAAATGCACCCTGTAGTTTTAAATAGGGTTTCTGTTGTGTAAAACGGATCAAGAATTGACATTTCATTTAATTGAATGGGTCCAAAGGCTGCATCAGAAAGACGCATATAAAACATGGATCGTCTGAACGCCGATACTAATGTAAATCACACTGCACATTGTTAGATGCATGTTTAGGTCCATTTTGGGTCTGAAACACGGTTCCAAACACGCATGTAAAATATACCGTGTGAACATACCCATACTGTCGTATTCTGCACTCATCTAAAGTGCTGTAGAACTAAAAAGTCGGTGCTAGTTTTCATACATGTTGCCCAAAGTATTTACTTGAAAAAACAAAGTCCATATTAAAACTAGCTAACATATTTGGGGTAAAACAATAAATATATGATTGCCTATGCAAACTCAAATTATTTGTTATTTTATTACATTTAGAAGCTACATAAAGCTGAATAGCATTTCATTTATATCAATCTCTAGCTTACAATCTAAGACACCCAATACTGGCTGACATGATCAGAGAAGCTCACTATCCTCGTCTTTTTTTTTATTTTTTTTTATAAAAGTACACATAAATAAACAAAAAATTTGTAACTGCTTACATGATGTGTTCCACAAAATGTTTGGTTGCATTTAATTTTCCTGATGCAAAGGTCTAAATTCCCTGCATAGGCAATGAGTTAAACTTCTGGCTGCACGTACCCATCATTAGAAGGAGCCCAGGAGCATACTGTATACTGTTTATACATTGAACTCATTCTTAACACAATATTTACGCAATGTATTATTCACGTATTTTGGTAAAAATAAAAATAAAACAAACAACAAAAACTCTAAAATTACGCTAAAGGGTAAATGTTTACAATCCTAGTTTTTGCAAAGTTCCCATGATGTTAAACTCTGGGTATATGACCCTCAGAGAACTGCTGCAATATATGGGAAAACCTGGAACAAATGTTCAATTGTATTACACAATGTACTTTGAAACTAAAGAGGTTGTCCGGTTCATTTTTTCTTTATTTCATTAAGCTCACTATGACTTAAACAGTGTTTAAAGACATTATTGAATTCATATGTATAAAAGATTGTGTATTTTCAAAGTATTTATACTATTATTTCTAGGACTGTAAGTGATGATGTTCCAGTCGGAACATCATCCATTCCTAATAGAGTCAATGGCCAGCTAGACTATATAAGCAACAGCCTCTTGATTGGCGTACAAGCCTAGCAGATATTATTAACAGAATTATCTGCTGGGCATGCATGCTGGTCAGGAGGTTGTCGCTTATATAATGTAGCCACACATCGTCCTCCCCAAAAACAGTGCCACACTACTTTGTATGGTGTAATGTTTTGTTTGGGGAGCAGCTAAAGTATAGAAACGGCGAACGACCTGCTGACTAACGCTCAGTAAGTAACACGCTCAGTAAAGAATTATCTGCTGGGTATGTGCACCAGTCAGGAACCGCTATCCTCCTTCCTTGAACACAGTGTCACAATACTTTGTATAGTGTGATGTTTTGTTCGGGGAGGGTGGTGGGCAGCGAAAGTATAGAAGCACTGGTGACTAGCATGCATGAGTGCTAGTGTAAAGGCTGTCGCTCCGATAGTGTAACTGCCTACTGACTGTAGTAGGAAGGGATCATGTTCTGAATGGAATGTCATCAGTTAAAGGGGTTGTCTCATCTCAAAGTTTCATAGGATGCATGAATGAAATAATGCTGCTTTGCACTGTCACTTCCTGGTCAAGCTGTCTGTAATAAGCATATGAGCTCCGTGTATTCAGACTTCTGCTAATTCGATAAATCTCATGCTGTCAGGACCAGGGAAGCTTCTGACTTAAACTAAACAATAGTAATTACTGTCTATTGTCTGAAAGATCAGATAACACACAAGCTCTCACTGCCCTCAGTTCTGTGCTGCAGCGACCTGTGTGATGACGTCACTCCCTGTTATCAGATAGAACAAACAGCAGGGGAGAAGAAGTACACAGGTTGGTCACTTGGGAAACTAGAAAGCCCTCAGAAGGTGATAAAATCACTTGTAGTTCCTCAACCAAAAAAAAATGAACAACACAATATATTTGGAAAATGTCTTCATTTCGTGTCCCCTACATGTTGATAGCTGATCTTTGTAGCGAGACAACCCTTTTAGGGCCCTAGAAATAATAGTATAAATAATGTGTAAACTCACAATCTCTGGTACAGATAAATTCAATAAAGTCTCTAAACACTGTTTAGACCATAGTGAGCTTAATGAACTAAAAAAATAAAGTAAACCAGGCAACTCCTTTAAATGGGTGTTCCAGGCCCTAACATTGTTTGTCTATTCAGATATGAGTAACAATAAAAACTAAGACTCATACTTACCTCCCGGATGCTCTCGTTCACTCCCGGCTGCCAATGCGTTCAACCAGGAAGCAAGCAGTGAGCGTTCATTGCTCATGTGTAAGGTGCAGCCAATCACAGGCTCAGAGGGTGCATAGGTAGCAGTCGCTACCGGGCCCTGGAGCCTGAGCAAGCCCTTTCTGCCACATAAGGAGACACCAGAATCCTAAGTGGCACATGGTAAGTAGGGGGCCCAATTCACTCTTTGCACTAGGGCCCAGAGTGTTCAAGTTACGCCTCTGCACAGGCTACAATATCACCTGCTCGTAACCTCTGTGGCCTGTAATTGGCTTCAGCTATTACGTGAATGAAGTCCGTTCCCTGCTTCAGTGAAAATGAATGGACCGGCAGCCGGGAGTTAATGGGCGCGCCCAGGAGGTAAGTATGAGTCTTAGCTTCTATTTTTACTCATGCCTCATGTTAGGTCCCGGAGCACCCCTTTAACATGCTGTCTGTATAGTTCACATATGGACTGGGTGTTTCCAATCATGAGCAGCTCTTTGAATTCATTCCCAAACCTGGCTAATAGAAGACGGTCAAGAAGAAGGATGTCAGCCATTCTGTTTATTTTTTTAAAAGAATGATTGTCAAATGAAGGCTGCTCCATTCTTTCTGTTGTGTTCAGATACTAATGATCTGGGTTTAAATGAAGACTTGAAACCACATGTAACTGTACAAAGATTAAAATCCACAAGTAATTGTAGATACAAGACTATGGACAACATATATTAACAGGGCTGCGCCAGTTTTCTGGTGTACTTTGAGCCAAAAAGAATGTATGAACAGGGGCACTCCACACTTTGCCATGATAAGTGCCTTTGTAATGCGCCAAAGACACTATTTAATCTGCCAAAGATTTGGGGTGTTCGGGGGGCATCGCACATTTATGATTCTTTTATGCTAAATCTAGGTAAAGAACAGTTAGAGCAGCCAGACCAAGGTAAAGGTGTTCTGCCTGAGCCAGACTTGTCGTATTGGCACTAGACTGCACCTGTATGTATGTCCTGCAAAAGAAGAGGTTCATACATTCTGGCACATTCTACACTGCCTTAAAATGATTTAGAACTTGTGTACATTATGAACAAAAAGAATTATAATGTTAATGGATGTGGCTACTTTATAACAGCTTGACTAGTTTGCATTGTACATTTATTTATTTTGGTAAACCCAGGAAGAAGGAAGCATAATAAAGTGTTGTCATATGATCCTTAAATGATATCATGTTATCCTTGGGGGGTTGATCAAAGGGATAAATGCTAGCAGGAAGTAAATGGTTGCGCCTGATTAAGTTTTGACCTCTTTCAGTCACAGCTGTAGTTTTTGTTTTGTTTGTCTTCACTTGCTTATGAGCCTCATTACTGTTAAGAGGAAACTGTTCAGGTAATACAGTAATGAGAGGTTTTCCTTTTCTTTCTTTTTTTTTAACCTCTGTTCACATTACTTTTATGACTGTCATTTACAGAAGACCTGTGATTTACTAAATCTTTGTGTTCCCTGTGAAATAACAGTTCTGGAGCATCTTCTCTTCTAACTCTGTGTTGTACTGTTCCTCTGTTATTCTTCCTAGACATGTATTACTGAATCTGTCACCTGGGTGGTACCATTGCAGTGTGTCCCAGCACCACCTGTGTCACAGGCAGGTGGTGCATCCACATGGTCAACCATTAGCTTTAACATAGATCCAAGCAGAGTCTTAGGATTCCCCTGGTTTTCTCCCTTCAACCCATTATACAGGGGATCATGTCTTCCCTTCAGGGAACTCCCAGTCTGCTACTCCGCTGTGGTCACTCATGTCAGTGACTGCTAAAGTACAGGCACAGTAATGGAGGATAAGACAGAAGTCACAAGCAGAGGGTGAGGGTAGGTGGAGTGCTCTCAAGGTTGGGTCCCATATACAAAGTCTGGACAGGTGGAGTTCATGTATTGTTGGGTTACAGGCAGAAGGTCAGGGTAGGCAGCAGAGAAATAGGAAGGTCAGGAGCAAGCCAGAAGTCAGATACTGAGAATATTGATAAGTAAATGAAACCAAATACCATGAATCACACCAATAATCTGGCAGCAAGCAGAGGAAGGGGTGCCATTTAAGTAAAGGTGGTTTAAAGTTTTAAAGCTCATTGACTGGGAACGTTGGGTGGCCTATGCCCACGGCTCGTGACACTCTGTCAGCACAATTGTCAGTGGACAATGTCAGACTGTACAGAGACACAGTGCCGTTTTAATGCTGGGCAGTCTAGAAATGAACACTAATTTGCTGATCACCCACCTCAACAGTCAAATATCCCTCTTACTAGATAGAAGGATAAAAAAATTAGGCCTGTAGCACAAAGTGGGCATGCATATTCGTAAATGAAACGTTGCTGTTTTTACTGCCTGCAGTGTTATGGAAGCAGAATCCCGTAACGAATTCACGGAAGATCATTACCTGCTGGGGACAACCATTGCTGATCCAAGAATTTTATTTGTGTGGTAAAGGGTTGGAGGACATGTAAGAAAATGAAGTTTTGTGTAGGCAGGGCCCAATGCCGGTAAGGGAGCCATGCTGATTGGTAACACCCCCTCTGACAGATTAGTAAGGAATATCTAGGAGTCATAACAAGGGAACAGCACAACATAGAGATTTAAGGAAAGATGCTCCAGAATTGCTATTTCATGGGGTATACTAGTATAACAGACCTATCTGGAATGGCTGCATGTCCTTTTTAAGTTACACGGCCAGACATATACATTAATGTGGTATACTTTTACTGGATGTCATTGTATCTAATAGCGTGTACTAGGCTATCCATACCTTTTTCTTGCTGTATGGGAATATATACTGGTGAAGTAGAGGCCAATTGGACACTCTTTGGCCTCCATTGGGGTAATATAACCTGATAGACACATTTAGGGCGACATGTCAGATTTGGGCTGCGCCATATTTTGCCCCAAAAAACTGTCATAGCCCTATTCTATATTTGTATGAACAGTCGTACACCAAAACTAGGCAGAGTTTGCTCCAGGCATGACACATTTGAATGCACCTAAGATATGCTAGCTATGCGTCTAAGATATGCTATGCAAGTCTTACCACATCCCTGATTTACGAACAGGTTCATACATTAGAGCGCACTGTACATTCATTTAATGCGCCATAAAACTGCTGTGGCGCCGCCTCTTTTTTGACATGTCACCCTTAGTGTGTACATTGGGGTCATTCTTGGTGGACACTCTAAATGTCCATCATGAATGTGATATATAGAATAAGAGATTCAGGCCTAGATTCTTTATATCTGAATACATTGCCTCATTGGCATGTGACACATTACATGGTATAGGTTTATTAAGCTCTTCTTGTTTTCTTCACTCTATATAGATGGATGTTCAGTCACAAGCTCTGTATGCAGCTGTTTGAATGTACCAGCCTTCTGTCCTACTTTGCACACCCTCCCAGACCTGCTGCTTTCTTATTAGAGAAGCCATCTTTAAACAAAATGGAAGAATCTTGCACCTTACAGAAAGATATACCCTGCTTTATCCAGTTTTCCACTGCGGCAATAACTACTTCTGCTGAAACTTTGCTGCTTTTCTATAGCAGAGACCCTATGGAAATTTGGCTGTCTAGTGGAAATAATGTTGATCAGTAGTACAGATTTTTTTCAGCATAAAATATGAATTCTGCCCAAATTTATCACTAACAGGATGGAAACAGGTCTTCTCTGTCCTTTACAGATTACTAGAGTGAAATTAGCATAAGAGACCTAGACATTTTTAAGTTTTTAGTAGATCCAGTACTGCTGAATAACATTTTGCTGTCCCTTTAAATATACAGTCAAAACACTGCTAAAGTCATATAAAATAAAGCTATATATGATACCTTTCTTTGTTGTGCCTATTTTTATGAGCTGCAGTTATTTATATTATTCATGTATATAGCGCCGTTATTTTCCACAGAGATTATCATTATTCACATTGGTCCCTGTCCACCATTGGGGCTCACAATCGTAGTTCCGGATTAACCTAGGAATACATTTATAGAGAGTGGGGAAAACTGGAGTACTCGGAAGAAACCCACACAGACACAGGAAGAACATATAAACTCCGTGGAGATGTTGCCATGGTGGGATACGAACCTAGGACCCCAGTGCTAACCACTGAGCCACCGTGCTGCTTACAGTCAACTTACACAGAAAAATTGGTAAAAATACACAGGTTACTCCAAAGGAGTTATGGGTAGTTACTAAATACCAGACAATATGCAATAATTATTATTCAGTGCAACAAATGTCAAAACCAAAGAGTCCGCCTTAGATCCCTCTTATTCATGTGATTGGTGAACGGCTATCAACACCTGCTCAAACAGTATGAGCAGGTCTCCCTTGTGGAGACATCAAGCATCATATATGATGGTGCTGTCATATCACACTAAATTATTTGCAGGAAAAGTGCCCACCATTTATTATGTTCTACTATTCATAACTAAAAATGTGTGATGTGAACTCCGGCTGTGGATTCAACTTTCTTTAAAATAGGTGGCCATAGATAGAACAGTTATTATCTAATAGAAAAATTGATTTCTAACGAGAAGGTGATATAGTATGCTTTCATAGAATATGAAAAGTCGGACAGATATTCCTCAGTGTAAGGCTATGTCTATACAGCAATGTTAAAATGTTGTCCAAAATGTTGTCCAAAATTTTAACATCACTGGGCCACCGTTTTTGGTGCAGATTTACGCTAAAAAACGCTGATTTTGGGATTTGCCGTCGGCCCTGTACATTGAATCCAACAGCAATCTGGCGGAATATGCAGCGTGTTTTAAAATCCGCCGGATTCCAACAGGAAAAAATCCATGCTGTGTAGACTACAGCACGGACTTTTCATTGCAGTCTGCAAGCACTGTGTACCATTGGATTTTCAGCAGATTCTAAATACTGAATCCACCGAAAGTCTGACGAGGATACCCTGCTGTATGGACATAGTCTAACATGTAATTTATTGATTGCAAGCCCTGCCCTCACTAAGGTTCAACCTTGTGTGAGTGTACATTCAAAGATAGCTGTCCATGACTGTGTATGACCACCCACTGGACTCATTGATTCAGAATAAAGGTTTGGTGTCACGTCAAGGGAGGTGTAGTGAGCCCTAACTGGAACCCAGCCCACTGTCCCTGCCTACTTGACGTGCTGCCCTATGAGGAAGACGTCAACTGGGAGACAGTCCCTGCGATTCTAAAGTTCTGGGGCCGTCAGAAGTAAGAATAGTCAGACAGTCCGGGTCAATATCAAATAGGAACGCCAAAGCCAGAAATCAGAACCAGAGGAATACACGTAAACAAGCCGAGGTCAAGAGCCAAACGGGTGCGAAGCACAAAATCGGTAGAAGCCAGGGTCAGGAGAACAGGCCGAGGTCAGGTACACAGATAAGCAAAACACAATAAACCGAACAAATAGCACGAGGTAGCCAGGAATATCACAAGCGCTGCACTCAGCCTTCAGGGAGTTTAAATGGGATTCCTGGATACCGCTGCTGTAGCTGATTGGAGCGGCCTCCGGGTCCTCCCATTGTGGGAACCGCCCCCCTGTCGGAGGGGGCGGGCCCCTTAAACTCACAGGTTTCACAGAAAGTGTTTCAGGGGGGGTTTGTGCATCACTGCTGCAAAACTTTGCTCCCTGCCCTGAGCACAGCCCACCCCTACATACCCCCCCCTTTTGGGAGGGCCAAAACCGGACCCTTCCCTGGTCGGGTTTTCGGGTGAACTCATGGAATTCCTCACCAGCGACCCAAAAAGGTAGGTTTCGTGGAACCCTGATCTTCCTCAGGACCATCCCCCTTCCAAGGCCAGGTACTGCAGTGACCTTTGGGCCTTACACGAATCTAAAAGGGGCGACTTCTTTTCAAACTCCCCCCTTATGAAAAAACTGGAAAAGGGGGCCTAGAGGCGGAGTAAAGGGGTGAATATACCCTTACGAAGGCACGACGGGAACTTTTTATGTATCAGAGAAAAGGAAATTTTTCAGCCGTTTAAACCACTGCGTTAACCACCTCCTAAAACCACATATGGACGTTCAGGTACAGGGGGGGGAAAGTTCACCGGGAGGCAGTTTCTGGGAACCTTAGCCCAGCGCAAACTTCACAAGATGCCGCATAGGCCTCAACGCTGGCACCGCCGTTTCCCAGTAGAGCATCATCGCACATCATATTGCCCGCATGGTAAGGAGAACGCAACACACCCTTGTCCCTACCTGACTAATTTTTTCCCCCGAATTTCCAGCAAACACTGGTTTTGTTTCTGAAGCCGGGCAGCCCCAAAACCCCATAGCGGGCAGCCCCCCCCAGACAATAGAATACACTTTTCCCTATGTATGGTCTGACCCCATCTCAGGTAGGGGGAAAATTTTGGGTTGCGTCCCAGCTATGGGGTGGAGTCACAGCCCCCCACGAGTCAGACTCATCAACAAAATTAAAGGATCCGAATCCCAAACGCACTCCCAAACCAACACGACAAGTATGAAAAACCTTTAATGGGAGAGCAATTTTTATATACAAAAAATCCTCTCCCATCGTAAATCCGACTGAAAACCCGTGCTGTGGGGGAAAAGCCCTAAATTTTTTAAATTTGTCATGTTGCTCTTTTGCAGATTTACAATAAAGCTGTTTCATAAAACTGTAGGTTTGCTGGAGGCTGGATACCAAAATAGCAAAATCTGTGATGAAATCTGCATGTAACACATGCAAATTCTCTCCTGGATTTTGCAGGGATTTGCAGGCGAATCCCTTTTATGCAAAAAAAGATGAACAGTTTCCAAACTTCAAAACTTTCAGGGGAAAAAAAACCTTTAAATAAACCAAATTTTTTGAATATAAAAAGTAGGTATTTAAGTAAAAAAAAAAAAATTAAACCCCAAAAAATTATGTTTATGCCAGGTATGAAATTACTAACTTTCATTCTATGTTATAAAAAAACCCGGAGTGATTTGGAAACTTTTGGACGGAAATCCCCTTCGAACGGTAAGTTAACCGCTAAAAATGCATAAATCCCAAACCTCAACTTAAAGTTAGGAAAATGGTTAAGGTCTATTTTTGGGAGCTTTTTGCCAAGAAAAAATTCAAGAATCCTAAATCAAAATTGCCCAGATTCGGGTTTAAATTTAGTTTTTTTTTCCCGAACCCCAAACCCACCCCAATAAAAAGCTCAAGGGTTTTTTTTATCGGGAAAAGAAAGGGGTTTGGGGCACATCTTTTTACTTTCCCTCCCCCTTTTAAATTTCCAAATTTAGGGAAAGATTTTGAGCTGTCGCTATTTTTCTTTATGTGGACAGTTATTTTA
This sequence comes from Phyllomedusa bahiana, assembly GCA_025379985.1. Lineage (NCBI taxonomy): Eukaryota > Metazoa > Chordata > Amphibia > Anura > Hylidae > Phyllomedusa > Phyllomedusa bahiana. Next base: position 208,926 of record JAODAL010000880.1, read on the forward strand.
GTAAACAAAAAACCCTGAAAAAAATTTTTCAAAATTCTTTTTTCCCAGTTAAAGGGTTTGTTTGGAAACATGTTGTTTTTTTTTCAGCCCAAGGATCAATGAATTTATAAATGTAATAAAAAAGCACACAGCTTGGCAGTCCCATAAAACAGAATGGATGGTATCGTACAGTCTCAGGACAGATTTAGGTCTTAGGGGGGGGGCCCCCACCGCTCGGACTTTTTATGACAAAATCCAACCCAAAAAATCCCAAAATAGACTTTTTAATGGGAAAAACCCTTTTGGAAAACTAAAGGGGAAAAGGGTTTTGGTAAAAATTTAAATCTAAGGGAAATGAAAAAAAAAAATAATTGTCTTTGTTTATAATATATAATTGTGAAGTAAGAAAATGGATCATTTGTGTGCATTTTTGTGTTCATGAAAGCTTTTTCATTATCGCAAATGGAAAAAATTGGTGCTCAACTCTAGGGGAAAATCCTTATAAAGGGGGAAACCCAAAATACATCGCTATGAAAATTGAATAGCCCAGAAAACCTTCCTTACCCTAAAAAGTTTGTTTTTTTTTCCACAGGGTTTTACCTGCTCCCAAATTTTTAAAAGTGACGGTTAAAGTGACAAAAAGCCAAAAAAGCTCAAATGAAAGATTTAAAACCCCCCACTTTTCCCTGCTGTGACAAGGTGTAAATTTTTAAATGGTGATTGGGGTTCCCAGAGATAAAAGTTTTTTTACCCCCCACCATAGAAAAGAAAATGCTTTAACCCTCCCCAGCAGGGGTGGGGGAGCAGCAGCCCACCACTTTTTCCTCTACCTCATTAGTCATTTTTTGAGGATAATGGAGAAAAGTTGCAGGGCAACGTCTTGAAAGTTTAAAAAGACAGCAGCAAAAGGGAAACCTCTTGATCACACCTGAGGAAATGCTGTATTTCCCACTGTATTACAATGTTCTTGAAAAACTTTTCCTAAAGTAGTGGGGCCTACGGTTGATCCCCTGTAAAAATGCTCATTAAAAAATGGACGCCCAAAAGAGAGAAAAATGGGGAAAAATGCTGCCCCCAACTCCTTCAGAACTCACTGGGGGGGTTTTTTCCCCTACCCGAAAAATAAAATAATTAAAAAGTTAAATAATGCCTATTTCCGGTACATTTTTAAAAATCCCGGGAGGCCCCAAAATTTTTTTTGTTTGTTTTTTTTTCCATGCGAAAATACATTTATTTTTTTTCATAGTAAAACCAAACTTCTTTAAAAAAAAATTTTTAAAGGTTTTCCTGAGCTCCCAATTTAAAAATACGAAAAAATTTTAACCCCACAGTCATATTTTTATCCCAACCCATGGGGGGGACATGTATGAACCTTTTCGCCATTTTTTAGCGTAAACCCGCGCCTCACCGCCGAATCCGCTGTCCCGGACGCAGGGAAGCGTGTTTTGGTGCAGGTTTGGAAACCTTTCAGTGCGCCCCCATGAAAGGGGCGGGCAATGGGGGCGCGGGTTTTTGGGCGTTCCGGGGCGGGGCGCGGCGGGGCTCGAAAAATCCGAGGGATTCCGATCCGGCAAAAAATGCGGCGCCTTTCCCGCGCTCGGCCGCTCCCCAAAGGCCCGACCCGGTTGATTTGGTCTAAAAGGGTTTCCCGGCCCCGGGGGCGAAGTGAAACGAGAACGGGAAAATGAAGGGGGAAAATATAGAAGGCGCAACCCGAATCTCGGGTTTTCAGCTCCGTGGGGGCAAAGGGGGTTTTTGAATCCAAAAAAAAAAAAGCCTTTAAAAAAGGCGTAAAACATTATCAAAAAAGAGCCAAACCTTAAAAAAAAAAATACATAAAAAAAAAACCCCCTTTCCAAAAAATTTTTGAAGGAGGCCCCAACAAAGGGAAAAAAAGGGTCTTGGAAATTGCCCGGGAAAAAAACAGAATTCAAATTTTGTAACCATTCTCATTGGCCCGGCCCTTAAAAACAGAATAGGAGCGGGGGGGAAAAAAAAGTGAACCATTTAAAACCTTGGGAAATATAGACCAAACAAAATTTAAAGGCGGGAACAGTTCAAAATACAGTAAAAATGCAGAAAAGAGCTGATTGGTTGATGATAAGACTCCAAAAGTTGTACCGATGTGTATATAAATGATCAATATTGGGGTAAAGAAAAAAAATTAATTCATACAAGCGAATAATTATAATTATGTGACAGATTTTGGAGGGTCATGATCCAGGGATTTCTGATTGCCAGATTGGTGTCGGAAGGAATTTATCATAAAATGAGGACAATTGGCTTCTACCTCATTGGGGTTTTGCCTCTATGGATCAACATCCTTAGCACAACAGCTGTACTAGATGGAGATTGTCTTATTATGGCCTTAAAAAAAATATGTAAATCATGAAAATCATGTTTATTTCTTTATTTTTGTTACACCCATACTATTGATCCTTGGCTAACGAAAATAAAGAAATAAACATGATTTTATTGAAATAATGTTTTGTTTTTTTTTACCCCCATATTATTGATCATTTTATATACAGATCGGTACAACTTCGGGAGTATTATCATTTGAATTCGGCCATCTACAGTTTTATTACAGTTTGCATTAGAAAACCCATAAGAGCGTCGCTCGCTCTCCCATTGGTCCAAATAACCGCGCCTCTTTTAAATTAGCCAACCACAAACACAGCTCGCTCTGGATTTCTTTTCCCCATAGAACTCTATGAGAAAGTAGCTTCGCGCTCTGATTGGTCGGGATAGCCAAGCCCCCGCTAGCTCAACCAATCAGCTCTTTTCTGCTTTTTTACTGTGTTTTAAACTGTCCCTTTGAATATGATTGGTCATATTTCTCCATAGGTTAGAATGGGTCCTGTCGCTCTATTCTGATTGGTTGATTTCTGCGACCAATGAGAAGAGCTTAAACAATTTGAATTACTGTATTTCCCGGCAATTCTCTATATCCCAATTCCTTATGTAGCGCCGGTCTCGGCGACAAATGCGTTGTTCGGGATTTAATTGATTTATGTTTATAGAAGGTTTCAGCTCTTTTTCAGAGAATATTTTACACCTAATAAAAACGATTTTTTAAAATCATACTCCATGCCGCACGGCGCTGAGAGACGAGATTTCATTGCCCCGATCTCTCCATAGACTACAATGGGACAAGTAGCTCGCGCTCTGATTGGCCGCTATAGCCAATCCCCCGCTAGTTCAACCAATCAGCTCTTTTATGCCTTTTTACTGTATTTTGAACTGTCCGCCTTTGATTTTGATTGGTTCTAACTTCTCCATAGGTTATAATGGGTCCTGTCGCTCCTATTCTGATTGGCCAGATAGCCAAGCCCCGCTTAGCTCAGCAATCAGCTCTTTTCTGCATTTTTACTGTATTTTGAACTGTCCCGCCTTTGATTTTGATTGGTCCAAACTTCTCCATAGGTTTTAATGGGTCACTGTCGCTCCTATTCTGATTGGCTGGTTTCTGCCGACCAATGAGAAGAGCTTTCAGAATTTGATTTACTGTATTTCCCGGCAATTTTCAATATCCTAATTCCCGATATAGCGCCGTTCTAGATTTTTGGAAAGTGATTTTATTTATGTATTTTTTTTTGTAGGTTTGAGCTCTTTTTCAGAGAATGTTTAACGCCTTTGTAAAGGCGATTTTTTGATTCATACTCCATGCCGCACCGAGATCTTTAATGATTTCTCGTTGTTTTCCAGCCTGTCTCGAATCGGAATACATGTGAGGTGCGCCTAAGTCCCGTCTGCGCCACACACAATGGCGAGGCGCAATGAACTTTTCCCCGCATGTATGAGCGCACCTCCTCAGACGGCGAATATTAGGTGCAGCGCCGCACTGCGCCTAAGTCCCCGCACTGCGCCCCACACACTGGTGAGGCGAGTCGGACTTTACATGCTATGTATGAGCGCACTACCTCGGCCGGCGAATCATAGGTGCAGCTCCGCACTGCGCCTAAGTCCCCACATTGCGCCCCACACACTGGCGAGGAGCGGCGGACTTTACATGCTATGTATGAGCGCGCCCCGGCGCTGACATAAATCAGGCGCAAATTTCGCCGGACAACTGGCGAAAAGGTGCGCCCCGACGTGGCGAGCTTCATACATGTGGCCCTATGTGTTATGTGCAGTAAGGACAGCAGCTATACAGGCTGGGAGTGACTCAATAAGGTCCTGGTATCTGGAGCCATGCTGACTGCATGACACAACTGCTGGAGGTTGAGTGGTGGAGGATCCATAGAGTGAACAAGATGCTCAAGGTGGTCGCATGAACAGGACCATATTTCTTCCTAGGGTAGCACCTGAATGGCCCTCGTCTTCTGAGTGGCAGTGGAGAGCGTTCATACCACACAGTATGATCCTGAAATTGTATTAAATATTAGACCAAATCAACTTTCCTAGTTGGGTCTATCACTACGATTCACTTAGCGCTCTAGCAACACGTTCCGTTAGCTGCCTCCATCCAGGAGTCACAGCGTTCTACTTACTACACTCTCCTCAGAATCCCTTGTGCTTGTTTGGCAGGAAACGGACCGGATGAGCTTTGTTTGCACTGTGCTGTACCGCGGATCGTACAGCTAATCTAGGTGAGCCCTTATCTTGTCACTACCAATAGTGCTCGTGGCGAAGGATTTCATCTGCGCTTTTTCGTTTCTGTCTATCACTCCCCTTCCGGAGCCTAGGACGAAAGCCTGCAGCTCGGCGGGAGGAGTCTTCTATCTACACAGTATGATCCTGGAGGGTACAGGCCACAGCCATTGTAATTGAGGAAGGAGGGGCTGGAAAAGTGGTGATTATAATATATTTGTTAGTTTCTGCAGGGGCGAGTCGTGGCCAGGAAAAGTCAACATTGAAGTCTGGGCTGGATGTAGAAGAAAAGGGAAAGTGTACATTTCAGTTTTCTCAGTGTAATGATTCTTATTCACTAACAGTGTAAAGCAACGCAGGGTGTGGGTGGAGTGTAGTAGTAGCAGTGGTGTGGTGCATCGGTGATAGAATAAGTGACAACAGACAAATGCAGCTCTGAGGAAGCTTCAGGCTTTACTCACGGCACTGGTACTTGTGGATTCTACAGATATATAAGCAAGGCACTTGTCATTTTAGCACATCTCAGACACTCCTGAAAACTTCCCTCTTATACGACCCATTCCAACTATACAAGGTGCTGGCGCCTGGAGACACTGGACACTCATTACTTGGTCCTCTCTCTGGTGTTTCTAACTCTTCCGGCAGTCCCCCAAACTGCCCACCTGTATTCCTGCATTGTCTGTCTCTCTTACTCCTTTGTGTCTGTGCTGTTACTCTCTCTGGTCTCTCAGTGCCATTTGCTTCTCAGTTTTTTCTCTGGTTGCACTTTTGACATTCTGTGAGTAGGGTTGTTCTCCTGTACCCTGCCCACCCTGTCTATTGCCGGCTTAATAGCAGGGGTTCCCCTTTAACTGCTGCTCTAAACTGGAACAAGACACTTTCTTTTTTAAATTTATTTATTGAAAATCTAAAGATGGGCATTCTGCTTCAATCAATCAATAAAAGAAAATTACATGAATTCCCCTCATTTTTTATAACCGGCCAAGATAAAACTAGCATCTGCAGTGTAATACCATCAGGATGGGGGTAGTCCATAGATATTGCTCACTTCCCACTCTAAAAGCACTAGTCCACAGCCACCCCATGAGAAGACCTTCACATTAGATGGTCCACTTCTGATGGTAACCTGGCTCTTCCCAGTTCCCCGTTGTGTCAGAGACTGGGGAAATAGTGAGAAGGGATTAGTTTCTGTCTTGGGCTGACAGAAAACACTGCTGGCTGAGAGCAAGTCACAATGATAGTAATAGAGGCGTTTGTCAGACCCCTTTATTACTAACACTTGAATATAACAGTGAAAAAAAACTATATTTAAATAAACATTCTCCAACAACCTTCTTTTGTCTATTTTATTAAAGAAATTGATTCAACGCTGGTCAGACATAGTCCAAAGGAGAAACTGGTAAAAATACATAATTACAACTATCTAAAGGGAATGGGCAGCTTTAACCAACAAGTGACGTAAGCACAACATGTGCCTAGAGTAAGACGAGATCTAAATACCGCCCTACCCACAGATGCTGGGGAATTATGTTTCCAGGGTAGTACTTGGAAGTCTTGATCAAGTTATTCCTTGCTGGAAAATACACTTCATCACAAGGGAAACAATCAGCATGCATACGTGCAACTGGGCCCAGAGAATGCCAAGAAAACATTGCTCAGACCATTACGCTGCTGCTACCAACTTGAGTTCTTCCAGCAATGGGTGCAGGGTGTTTGTTCTGTGATGTTTCTCATCTGACATGCCAACATCCATCCGTTCAATTAGGCTGAAAACGTGACTTATCAGAGAAGGCAATCTTCTGCCAATCAGTGGTGGTAAAATTCTGATACTGCCATAATAATTGAAGCCTTTTCTGACCATGCAACCTTGTTAGCAGAGATGCAGTGACCACCTGTCTACTTCGGAGCCCCATATGTAGTAGAGTTTGCTAAACTGAATTGTTAGACACATATCTGGTAGCTGCTTCTCTGTAGTGTGTGAATAAGCACCAAGAAAGAAGAACAAGTGACAAGGGTGGGCGGGGGTGGGCGGGGGAGTTAACCTAAGCTACCCCTAGTAGGCCCTTTTGAATGGGTAGTATAGCTTGCGCCATTATCTAATCCTTTGTGTTTTGTTAGCAAAGCAGGTTGAATCCCTGTTTATTATTTAACCCTAACTTGTCTTTAACCCCAATATCTATCTCTTCATAGGATTGACAATACAGAGGGGGGATCGAAACATGTCGGGTTACTGGTACTTTATATATAGGGCTATTTAGGCTGTTTTTAATAAGGTTAGGTTACTGACAGGGTCGCCCTTATTGGGGCAGTTACCGTGTTATAAGTGAGGGCCATACTTGGCATTCAAAAAAGCCTACTAGGGCAGTCTAAGTTAACCCCTTGTATCCTTTTCTTCTTTCTTGGTGCTTATTCACATTCTTATAATTATTATTCATTAAAAGTTATATTTTATTTTTCCTACAAAACTCCTGGTTTGATGCTGTGTATTTAGGGTCGAGGAGTTTTGAGTGACAATATAACCATTGTCAACTCCCTTTACTGGTTGTTTTCATTAGACATCCTGCAAGCAACAGATCCATGTGCAGGGAGCCAGGATTTAGGATAAATTAAGTTCAATTAAGGGGACATTCACACGATGTATTTCTGGCATGTACCTGTGCGTGCCGCAAAACACTGTGTGCGCTAGTGTGTAATTGAATGTAAAAACAAAGCATAGTGCCCGAGGTAGATTTGTACCTTTTATACTTTATTATTTTACTGCGCTTATACGTCTAAAAGAATCAACATTAATTAATACTCTTCATGGCGCGTATTCTACATTGTAGTCTATGAAGAGTGCTTAGAAAATTGTTTCGGCCGTATTTTGGCATGTGTTTCAGCACGAATACATGCCTAAATATACTGTGTGAAAGTCCCCTTGGAGTTTAAACAGAGCTATAACATTGCATTATGCATGATGCTTCAGGGTGAATTTACACATTGCAGTTTTGCTAAAAAAGCTTCTAAACAGACATGCATTTTTGAAAACAAGTCAGTTGGAAGTCAAAAGGCAAATTTAAATTTCCACTACAGATGTTGCTTTTTCTTTGTAAATTTTTTTCACTTTTTTTTGTCACTAAGGCTATGTTCACACGACTTATTTCGGGGCGTATGTACGGACGTATTTACGTCCGCAAATACGTCCCGAAATACTTTTCAAATACGTGTCACAAAGGGTGGCACGTATTTCGTGTGGGAAATACATTCCAATTCTTTTACTTGGGGATTTACGTTGCAAAATACGCTCAATAAGTACAGGGGACTTAATTTTACGACGTTTTTACGGACGTATTTAGCCGCAAATACGTTGCGAAAATACGCCTCGTGTGAATGAGGAGGCGTATTTTACATTGGAATCAATGCTAATCTAATTGTTCATTATCTGAAACGTATTTCGGGACGTATTTTGTGGACGTAAATACGTCCTTAAATACGTCCTGAAATAAGCCGTGTGAACATAGCCTAACAGTTTTTTTTTACAGCATAATAGCATAAAACACATGTAGAAATATAGCCTTTTTAAGGGTGGTTCACCATCGACCAAATTGGGTTTAAAAAATTTTTTTTTTATTCCTATTTAGTGACAGGGAAAAAAAATCCTTGTGATTCAAGGCATGATGTGCATTTTAAAATCCAAAGCACACCATGCAGATTTTCAACACAGATTTTCAACACAGATTTCATTCATTGCAAAGCATTCCTAGGGAAAATATGCAGCAAAATCAACAATGAAATCCACATGTAAAACATGCAGATTATATTGCATATTTTATTGCAGAATTTTGTTGCAGATTTTAGGACAGTGTCAGCACATTATTTTTATGCACTATAGCATAAGCCTACAGCTGGAGCCACACATGCATTTTTTATGCGGTTTCTTATTTACCTGAAGAACATAAAATAGATATAAAGCAAAGAAAAATGACTAATACTTCTCTTCCTTTTTATATATCCTCTTGTGCTTCGTTCAATAATCAGCAAAAAAAAAATACCCAAAAAACGAATGTGTGATTCTAGCTAGAATTTTTAAAATGTTGATGGTGAAGAAACCAATATAAAATAAAAAATTTTGAAGTCTGTTTTCACCTTGCAAAGCGGCAAGAAGCAAATATAACATTTAACAACACGATGGAAAAATAGTGCAGAGCAGAGCGATACTGGCTGGTACTGATGAGGGGCAAGAACCCCGAAATAGCACTGTATGCAGATGAGCGATACTGGCTTGGCTAATATCCCTTTTGCTTTCTCAAGACTCAGTGGGTCAAAAGCAATTTGAGGATTTGTTACATCCAATAGAGGATGCTTGAGCTTCTCAGCTCCTTTCCCATAATGCCTTGTGATATATAACATGTGTCAGACCCAAAGCCTATGGGAGGAATGTAACCCACCATGTCATTTTATGTGGCATGCGAGAGCTTAGACATAATAAGCAGGGATAGAAAAGGTCTGAATGCAGACGCAGCTTGAAATAGGACGTTCCTTTTAAATTGCACATTGGCGGCACAGGTGTGTGCACTGCTTCCAGGTTAACAGAATGGAATTCGCTGCCGGAGAAGGTTTGTTAACCCCTTACTGACATGTAATATATGGGTATGTTCTATTGTCAGTAAGGAGCTATGTAGCGGTGTAAGAAATTATTGAGGAACAGTGCCTCCGATTGTCACCCACTGTGATGAGATCACGGGGGTCGATCTGTTACTATTGCAACTGAAAGTCTAACTGCCATCTTGGTACACCCTGCTGCATTATTTATTTAGTGCAGAAGGGTGTACAAGTAATTGAGCACTCTAGTGGTCAAGTCCCCTAGGGGGACTAAATGTAAAAGTATATAACAAAAAATGTTTTAAAAGTATAAAAAAATAATAAAAAATGCTATTTACCCCTCTTTGGCCATTTTACAAATAAAAAAACATAAGTTACTCATAACTGGTTTTGCCATGTCCGTAAAAAGCTAAATTTGTTAAATATAACATCATTTATCCTGTATGCTGAACACTGAAGAAAAAAAATTAATGCAACAAAATTTTGTTTTTGTTTGGTAATTTTACATCCCCAAAAAATTAAATAAAAAGTGATCAAAAGTCCCTTTTATCCCAAAATTTTACCAATAAAATCCAAGCTTCAGCCCTCACAAAATGCTCCCCTCACTCAGGTCCATAGGTAGAAGAGCAAAAAAGTTATTGGTTGCAGAAAAAATGGTGCTGCAGTGCAAAATTAAGAAATAGAGAATTTTTTTTTTTAAATACTAAAACATAATAAAAACCCTACATATTTGGTATCACCGGGATCGTACCGACCTGCAGAACACAGAAAACACATAATTTATACCAAAGAGTGAACAACATAAGTACAAACCCTGTGCAAACAAGTATGATTTATTCTCCTATTTCACAGTACATTATACAGTACAGTCAATGGCACCATTAAAAAACATATCTTGTCCTGCAAAAAATAGTCAAATGTATATGTAGATGGAAAAATAAAAAAGTTATGACTCTTGGAAGGCGGAGAGGATAAAAAACAAAGAGCCAAAAACTTACGACTGGCTGTCAGGAAAGGTTAAGTTATTGGTGTATCTTTTTAAAAAATTTTAGATTAATTTTTGCGGGAAATAATTTGAAAATTGGAAAAATATTGGGTCTTACTTTGTGAAGTTGCATATCTGAAAAGTACAAGAGGAAGCCTTCAGATTTAGGGCATATGCACACAACTGTATCACAGATGCCTGTCCACTGACTGCTTTGGGTCTCTACAATGCCTCTGAATTGTAGACTGTTTCTTCAAATGTTCAGTATTGGAATAATTTTCCCTAAATGCTATGTTCACACAACGTCTTTCAGGACGTATTTCAGGGTGTAATTGCACTGCAATGTGCCCCGAAATACATCCTGTAAATACGGTAATCATAGCTCTCATAGAGAGCTATGATTCCCTGCCATCTTCCTGGTATATGTGGCAGGGAAGACGGCGGGGGTAATCTAGCTTATAGAGCCCATGTTACAGTAATTGGCTCATTTCCACGTTATTAAAGTGAATACCGGGTGGATACGGGGGAATACGTCAAACAATTTAAGCCTTGTGAAACATACCCCTTATGGGGTCCCGTGGGGGAATACATGTATTCCAACGGGGATACACAGGTTTTATAAAAGGAGGCGTCGACACCCGGAAAACGGGGATGGGGGTGAGTAAATTCGCCCGGTTTTACTTTAAACACTTCCACTACCCTCCACCAGGGATCATTGCATTAACCCCTTTACTGCCCTAGACCACCAGGGATGCTTACATTAATCCCTCTACTGCATTACATCAGGTCTCCTTACACCAACACCTTCACTGCTTTAGACCACCAGAGATGCTAACATTAAACCCATCACCTCCCTAGACCATGTACCCTTACATTAACCCCTTCACTGCCCTTAAGCTTGCAGGAATGTTTACATTAATCTCTCCACTGACCTACACCAGAAATCCTTACCCATTTACTGGCCTAGTCCACAAGATATTTAGCATTAACCTTTCCAATGCACTCCTACGAACCAGAAATTAATTCCCCATTTTTCTGAGCAAACTAAAACCCTCACATTAACCCCCTCACTGCCCTTAATTTATGTGGTACATTGTATAATACAAATATAGTTTGTCTAGGTATACCTACAACAATTAATTATTGCTGTTGCTGTCACAACACCCCCCCCCCCAAAAAAAGAACATATTTACAGTTAATCGCACCTCTGTATTAGCGATGCCCCGGCTGATGCTCTTCCTGGGTCTTCTGTGCACTTCCACTGCTACAGCTTCTGATTGGCTATAGTAGTCATATGCCGCTGCCTGACATCACCGCTCAGAGCATTCACTTCTCAGCAGTGTCATCAGGTAACGGTATGTGACCACAGCAGGCAATCAGCAGCTGCGGCGGCGATGATCCAATTATAAACAGAAGACCTGAGGAGAACATTGGCAGCGGCTTTGCTGGAACCAAGGAGAGGATTTTTTTTGACAGCAGCAGCAGCAATGATTTTTTTTTTAAAAAAAAAAGCTAAATCCTTTCAATTTCAGGGGGTATAGTGTATGGAAAATAACTTCTGGGGTATAATTTGTAGTATAGTTCATTTCAGGCACTGCATATTCTACTTAATTTAGGGGGAACAGCGTATGACATAATTTTTTCGGGCCGTACAGTGTGTATTCTAATTAATTTTAGGGGGCACATTAATATACCGTAACTGATTTAATGGGAACGGTATGCAATACAACAATATTAGGAGGTAAATTGTGTGTTATAACTTTTTTATGGGGCACAATGCAGATTATTATTTATTTTAGGGACACAGCTTGTGACATCATTATAATCAAGGGATTCGGGGGCTGAGCCGTTGATTTAGGTGCTGTGGTATGTGACACTTTGATTAGTAATAGTATGGCGGTATTATTCAGACACTATGGGTGACATGTATGAACGCGACTGCGCCAGATATTTGGCGTCTTTTCATACATTTTTTAATCTAGAATTAGAACTGTAGCTATGGCATTTCTGGGCGCATTACAGTTGGAACAGGTATACTACTTCCAAAGTGGTATACCCATCCCGAACTGTTGCCCAAGCGCTAGAATGTTGTAGGGCAGGTTCATAAATCAGGCGCATTCTATGCCGTTATTAGGCGCATGAAATTTTGCGTGTTAATGCCAAATTTCATGCATGTCGCCCTATGTGGTGCTAACATGAGGTCATGGTCTGGAAGTAGTATTTAGGCCTTATTTAGTGATAGTGACATTATTGGTAATTCTGTTTATTGATAAAGTGGAGTTTGTTCACAAACAGTATAATGATAATAAATATAATGGGGTATTTGCATCTGTATAGTGGTATTACATGGTCTCTGTATTGCTATTATTTAGAGGAATTGGAAAATGTTCATGGATGGGGCGTATTCAAAAGTTTACTATGGGCCCAGCCTTTTCTATCGATACACCTGGACAGGTCATTACACTTTTTTAATAGTTACCTTATTTTCCCCTTGAAACCCTAAGGGGTTGTTCATACAGCGTTTTTGGATCCGATTTTGGATCCGTGTTGGATCCAAAAACACTGCAGCAATCAGATCCAAAACAGATCCAACACGTATCCAACATGCAGCTGCGTGTTTGGATGCATGTTGAATGCAGAAGGAGCGCACCCTATCATTTTAGATAGGGCTCCTGCTGCGTCTTTTGGACCAAGAATTGAAATGTCAATTCTTGGAACGGATCCGAAAGACGGAGTGAGACACGCATCAGTGATCACTCATGTGTTTCTAATAAAAAGCAATGTAAATCACTCTGCTATTTATTTGATAAGTGTTTGGGTCCGTTTGGGGTCCGACAGACGGATCCAAATACGTATCGAAAAGCTTATGTTACACAGAGTAAAACACGCCCAGTGAACATATCCGAACATTCCCAATATGGGGGAAATTCCCCCTTGTTCAGAGGCGCTACATTGAGGCTTCTGCACATTGACATATTAAGGTTCTGTACAACCTCTATGTTGCATTTATAGTACCTTTATATGTTTTCAATTTCACACGACATTTGGAGGTATTTTTGTCAAATTCAGTACAAAAAAAACAAAAATTGTGCCATGCTGCATCAGATTCAACTAACCCACACTGAACTCTGTACAGCAACCATTTACAGGGTCCAGGCATATGTCTCTGCCACGTGCACTTCGCACTTAGGCTATGTCTCCACTGCAGTCGTTTTTACGACTGTAAAGAGGTCCCATATACTTCTACAGTAAAAACATCCTGTTGTCTCCACAGAATGTCTTTTTTCTGCTTGTTTTATTGGCTGGTCATTTTTTGAAACATGTTGCAAATAACGACTGAGCAGGGCAGAAAATTTACTTTTGGAGTCTATGTAAAATGGTGGTTGTTTTTTGGCATGTTTTTAGCAGAAATCCATAATAACTATAATGCTTTGCATTTCTGCAAAAAAAGGTGCCAAAAAACAGCAGCTTTTGACAGGCCGTGGACAAAAACTCAGTTTTATGAATGTTTTTAGGATTTGGTTTTCAGATCGTTTTTTGTCCGCTGCCGTGTAGACATAGCCTTATAGTCAGTAGAGTGTTATTCACAGATGCATCAACACAAAAACAGAACGTTTGTAGACAAGTCTCTTCAGTCAGCTGTGAACAAGACATCTGCTTCCTCTCTGCCTTCCTGAGCCTTGATGAACTCTTAATTAGACTGCTGGTGAGAGGATTTGTGAGCAGGAAGATGGCAGCTGACGGGTACCTCGCAAACATTTTACTCTGCTTTCGTTTGCATTTATATGTATAATTCATATAAACTTTTCTTTAGTATTTCATCTTTTACACTAGATACTACCTAATTTTTATTTGTTAAAAAGCTGAGCACTGCTATTAATTCTTATAATTAGACGTACACATGGGGCATCATAGGGCACAACTACAAAAATCTATCACTGTTAAGCATCTTCCAGCCGGTCAAACCAAGGGTGAAAGCATGCTTGCCAACTCTCCTGAAATGTGTGAGAGACCCCCGTGCATAGTGGAGACCTCCCGCTCTCCGGGAGAGTTGGCGCAACTCCCGCAGCCAAACAGCTGCTTGGCGTTGTCTGAAACAGAAGTGGCACCAGGACAGTGTTATGAGAGTCTTAGGGAGGGGAGTTCTTTGCAGTAGAGGCTGGGGCGACGTGCAGGGGGCACATTGGTGGCAGTGGAGCTGCAGAGATCAATAGCTAAGAATACAGTGGCAGTGGGGAACATCAGATACCAGCCCCCCCCCCCCCACCTTCTCTGAATTCCTCTGACAGCCTCCTGCATAAGATGTTGTCAGATGAGCACCCCCAGTGCACTGCTGGGAGGAGAGGGCCGGACTATTAAGACTGAGGTGAAGGAGAGAGGGGTTTAGTTTGGGATGAAGAGGTAGGGTAAAGGGATGGGCACACTGTTTTCCTATCTTAATAAAGCTGTGTGTCACTTGTGGGAGATGGGGTGTTACCAAGCTTTACTGGATAGGCTAGCCAGTGTCTAGAAAAGCTTGATAACACCCATCGCCCACAGGTGGCACATATTTTTTTAAGGTAGGAAAACTGTGTGTCCACTTTGGTGGATGGGATGTGAACCAACTTTTCTAGATGCTGGATAGCCTACCCAGCATCCAGGAAAGCTGGGTGATACTCCATCCCCTATCATAGAAAACTTGGTGCCACATATGGAGTATGGGTATTATCTAGCTTTCCTGAACACTGGCTAGCCTATCCAGCATCCAGTAAAGATACCCCATCCCCCATAGGTGGCACACAGGTTTCCTATCATGGAAACCTGGATGTTACATGAGGGAAATGGGTGTTATCCAGCTTTCCTGCTTTCCTGTATGCATATAATGCTTCTGTTAATTTACAGGTTTCCGTTTTGGACTACTTTGGATGCGGTGGACTATTTTAGATCAGCTTTGGATAATTTTTTAATAAAATGGTTAAAGAGGGTTGTAGTTGGGGAGTGTTTATTTAAACAAACATTTCTTGGTCCTTAGTGTCATGTTTTTTTCCATGTAATTCCAGTCTTAGTAATGGAGGTGACTGACAGATGCCTCTCCATTATTATAGCTTGGGCTTGGTGTCAGCCAGCTGTGATTTTTGTCACCCACTAAGGCTGACAGTAACCATTATCACTATTACCCCAGTACCCGATGCACCAAGGGAACTGGAAATAGCCGGGTTACCATCAAAAGCTAACCTTCTAATGTGATGGGGCCGCTGCGGGCTATTATGTTAAGGGTTGGGATTTCCATGGACTTTCCGATCCCGATAGAATCAAGTTGAAACTGTTGGTTTTACCTTGATTATGAAAAATGGGAGTGGGACCCCATGTCTTTTTTAATTTATTAATTGAAAATCTAAAAATAGGCATCCACTGTAATCAAAAGATAAATAATAAAAAAAAAACAACAACATGCCCACTCCATTTCCTGTACATGGAGTAAGGAAGAGTTCACATGACGTTTTGAGGCGCTCTCAGGTATGTACCGCAAAATGCATTCGTTGCCCTGTTAAAATTACAGGCAACGGCCCAACGCAGACATCTGCCTTCGATACTTAACCCCTTACCGAAATCTGACGTACCCATATGTCATGGTCGGGAAGGGGTTCCTGCAATTTGACATATGGGTTTGTGATGGAGGGTTTTTGAGCTCACAAGTGGCTCTCGCAAGTGGTGTATTACAGCTGGCTTCATGCCGCCATTAACCCCTTAGCTCCATGATGTATTACATCACCGCAGCTAAAGGAAAGACAAAGGGAGGAAGCTCCTTTTTTCTTTTGTTGGTTCATCAGATCACCACTGCTGTCTTCTCTGTGAACAGCCCAGGAGTATAAGAAACACTTTTTGGGCTGTCTGTGATGTCACCATGCCCCGCAATGCATTGTAGGCATTGCCGGGCATGGTGACTGACAATCGCCATGGAGACCAGTATACAACAGCAATGCTGTGTACTGATCCTTATTGTATCAGTGATCTGATACACGAAAAATAAAATAAAACACGTACACCGTCCTTTTCCCCTTTACAAGCCCCAATCGGCCCAAAAAAGATAAAAAATAAAGTACGCATATTTGGTATCACCGTGTGCATAACGACCTACTCTATAAATATGGTGCCAAGTAAAACTTAAGAACATCCCGCAAAAAAAAGCTCTTACACAGCTCTGTACATGGAAAAATAAAAAAGTTATTGCTATCAGCAGACAGCGATGCATAATATTGTTTTACATGATAAAAACACTTTTCTTTTAAAGCGCTTTAAAATTAAAAAAACTGTATGGTGAGCGCTGTTAAAAATAAAAACACTACTAGGATTGTAGCCAATAAATAAAAACGTCAAATCATCCCTCAAAAAACAAGCCCCTACACATCTTTGTATACAGAAAAATAAAAAAGTTATGGCTCTCAGATTTTCCTTTTTGAATAAAGTGTTTTTATTGTGTAAAAGCAGTAAAACATAAAAAAAATATATAAATTGGCTATTACTGTAATCGTATTGACCTACTGAGTAAAGCTAGCTTGTCATTTATACCACACGGTGACTGCTGTAAAAAATAAAAAAACACTCCCAAGATTGCTGTATTTTGTTCAAAAAGGCCTCACAAAAACCCTAATAAAAAGTGGATCCAAGCGTCATATGCCCCCCATAATGGTACCAATAAAAATGTCAACTCATCCCACAAAAAACAAGCCCATAATCAGCTCCGTATATAGAAAAATAAAAAAGTTATGGTTGTCAGACTATGACGACATAAAAACACAATTTTTTATGAACGCATTTCTATTGTAAAAGTAATAAAACATAAAAAGCTATATAAAATTCATATAATTTAAATTGTACCGACCCACATAGTAAAGTTATTAAGTCATTGTCAAGTTGGTAATTTAAGGAAAAAACATCAAAAGTCTGTTTCATCAATATATTCTTATTAAGCTCATCAGATAGTTTGTTAAACTGCTTTTACTGCTATACATCCTTATCGAAGTATCAGATATCTCTCACACAGCTTTCCTTGAGGCAGATGCAGTGTCTGCTAGAAGCCAGATTCAAGGACTTCCTCCTCCCCCCAGATAATAAAGAGGAGAGCGTTTGGGATTGTGTCATATCAGCTAATGCTTCATCCGTACATGCAAATTATAACTTGTCTCTTAGCAACCACCAATTAACCAATCATGTAGTGATAAAATAGTCATGTGATTAAAAAGTTCTTTTGGAATGTAAGTGACTGTGATGAAACTTCAGATTTCATGGCCGAAACGGACGGTGTCGGTCATGTTTCTCGAGCTCTGGCTGTCGGCAGCAATAATAATAATATAATTCGGAGGAGGCATTTAATTGGATAAGGAGTGGAACAAAGAGAATTTCCACACCTGATTTAATCATCTTGACAGTGGTGCCGTGCTCTCAAACGCCCGAGGATGACTATCCGGAGGGGGGCTGACGCCTTACCATCGACTGAACGGTCCTGGAGTGCCCGAATCACTTGGGGCCTGATCAACCCCACAGAAATAGGTAAGTTAGCAGACCTTTAGTCTGTGACTTATCTATTTTTCGGACATTCTAGTGAAAGTCTTTTGGTGGTTGTCGCCTCCCTTAGGAGACCTGTGTAAGCGTTCAGGTGTGCCTCTAGCGTGTGCTCTGGTACATGTATGCGTATCATATGCGTATACCTTTAAACGCTACCAATTAATGCCTCTGCTTGTTGCTCTGTAAAGTATACGTGACTGGATAGTGTATTTTCCTTTCAGTATCATATTTCAGTGTAGGTCAGGAGCTGGGCTCCTGATGGAAAAAAAAATGAGATATCAGAGATAAGCGACCCGGCATCGAGACCGAAGCCTGTCATAAGTTATATACAGTTATATACAGATACAGTTATATACAGATATAGTTATAGACAGATGATCTGAGATTTGAGTTACTGATAAGCCTGTTATAAGTTATATACAGATATACACTCACCGGCCACTTTATTAGGTACACCTGTCCAACTGCTCGTTAACACTTAATTTATAATCAGCCAATCACATGGCGGCAACTCAGTGCATTTAGGCATGTAGACATGGTCAAGACAATCTCCTGCAGTTCAAACCGAGCATCAGTATGGGGAAGAAAGGTGATTTGAGTGCCTTTGAACGTGGCATGGTTGTTGGTGCCAGAAGGGCTGGTCTGAGTATTTCAGAAACTGCTGATCTCCTGGGATTTTCACGCACAACCATTCTAGCGTTTACAGAGAATGGTCCGAAAAAGAAAAAACATCCAGTGAGCGGCAGTCCTGTGGGCGGAAATGCCTTGTTGATGCCAGAGGTCAAAGGAGAATGGGCAGACTGGTTCGAGCTGATAGAAAGGCAACAGTGACTCAAATAGCCACCCGTTACAACCAAGGTAGGCAGAAGAGCATCTCTGAATGCACAGTACGGCGAACTTTGAGGCAGATGGGCTACAGCAGCAGAAGACCACACCGGGTGCCACTCCTTTCAGCTAAGAACAGGAAACTGAGGCTCCAATTTGCCTAAGCTCATCGAAATTGGACAGTAGAAGATTGGAAAAACGTTGCCTGGTCTGATGAGTCTCGATTTCTGCTGCGACATTCGGATGGTAGGGTCAGAATTTTTCATCAACAACATGAAAGCATGGATCCATCCTGCCTTGTATCAACGGTTCAGGCTGGTGGTGGTGGTGTCATGGTGTGGGGAATATTTTCTTGGCACTCTTTGGGCCCCTTGGTACCAATTGAGCATCGTTGGAACACCTTGTTGAATCTATGCCACGAAGAATTGAGGCAGTTCTGAAGGCAAAAGGGGGTCCAACACGTTACTAGCATGGTGTACCTAATAAAGTGGCCGGTGAGTGTAGTTATAGACAGATGATCTGCATTCCTAAAGAGAACTGGCCAATTGCCAAAGTCTGCTATAGTTAGACAGACGATCTGAAGAAATGGTTAAAGAGTAGCCATAAGCCTGTTATACACAGATGAGATTTGAGATTAGCCTGTTATAGACAGAAGATCTTGGTTTCTGATAGCCTGTTATTGACAGATGATGTGCATTTTTTTTTTTTGAGAATATTTGATATTACCTGCTGACGAGCAGAAGACATTGATTAGTGGTTAGATATATTTGGGACTTAATCTCAACATACACGTGTGTTAATTTGTTCTGTTTTAGTTAGGTAAGAAAAGACTGCATTCAGGGTTAATTTTATATTCAAGCTACATCACTTGTTATCTTTCACACTGAAATTCTGGCAGAGTGTATAACCTTGGCTTCGATTCAAAGCATCTGTTAGGGGGGGTAGCTGCTGCACATTTTCTCCCCTCGGCTGGGCATAATGAAAAATTATAGCGCTCAGTCAAAAGGTGCAGTCGAGTAGTTTGATTGAAGAGAAAAATAGTAAAATATATATATGAGACTTGAGAAAAAAAGCATAATTACGCTCTGTGTAACGAGCATAAATCACAAAGATTAAAAGCTAGTATTTGGGAGACAAGCACTGAAAGAAAATAACGATGTCTTGGAAAGCATAAATACATTGAAACTGAATGTAAAAAATAACAAGGATTTGAGGAATGCATATGTATCAAGAGTGAGCTGCCGCCATTCCAAGATGGCGATTTTCAGAGTTGGTGGACTGACGTAATCAAATTCCATTAACACTGAAAGTTGCGTAGATTGTGGGAGGGAACGTACAACACTGATCACACCTTGTATTACCTCAGCTCCTGCCCCTCCCGGTATTCTTCCCTCAGCTCCCGTGCCAGAACCGCCCATTATTTTCTGTAGCCATTTTTATGAAGTCCAAACATTCTCTGTATCCAGAAAGGCAAAACCAAACCCCGCCCTTTGCATTTCCTGTTGCCATATTTGTAGTCCTAAGCAATTCAAAGAACCTGGAAGTTCCGGGTTGAAGTTAAACAGCGGCCATCTTGATACACCTAACATTCCGACTCCCATCTTTCCTCCATGCAATTCACTTGTTACTATTAATGTAAACATTGATATGCAACTGTCATGCGATAACGTCTTTGCCAGCACACCTGCAACAAACGCCACCACCAGCCCCGCAATCACTCTACCCGTTGCTCACGGCTTCTAAGACACCCTCCTCCTCTATAGCCGCTATTTTGACTTTCAGTGATAACAGAGAGAAAGATTAGGAGGAGGACAAGTTGCCATTAGCTACAGGATGCCAGGACTCACATCTGCAACCCAAATTAAAGGACTCCAATATTTTTCCTATTGCTCACAGCACACAGACTGCTGCTCTAGGAGAGATTAAACTGTGATTACATTATGCATGCTGATGAACCCATATATAATAATGTATCCCATAACAATTGTGTTCAGCTGCTGAAACAAACTATACATAACGTACTTCAAGTGGCCCAAGCGAGCAAGTTCCAATCCCTGTCCATACCGCTCATTTCTTCTGGCATCTTTGTGTTCCCACCAACGACATGTGTACAGGCCATACTCACCGCATTACTTGAGCACAAGCCAATTCCTCCAGTACGTGAAATACGGATAGTGGTACTTACAAACGCTATGGCCAAATGTCTGAAGACTACATGGCTCTCCCTTACTCAAACCACTAACTCTCCCAGGACAACTTCACCCTTGCTCAGGAGTATAGCCTCAGTTCCGTTGCAAACTACACCCACATTCCCTCCACCACCAGAACCAGACTCATTCATGGACTTACCCCTACCTTTGGCAGCACCACCACCATCACCTCCTCAGCCACTGGATTCCTTTTCTCTGCCGGTTCTACCTTCTCATCCATCAGCGCCAGACACAATACCCCAGGATCAACCAATATATGTGCCTTTTACACCCGAACAAGTCAATAATTTACTGACCCAAATGCCAGACCCTGAAAAAAACCCTATGGCATTTTACCGTGGCATCAGCCAGATACAGAAGACATATTCTGCCTCTTGGAAAGATCTATACCATGTTGCCAGCATCAAGGCTGGGGATTACTTTTGGCCTATCATCAAATCAGCCCTACAAGAAGACACTGTTGTGGACATCAGTACTTACTCATCTGGGGAAGAGTTCTGCCGTCGTCTTCATTCTTGGGCCAAGGAACGCTTGGCTGAATCCTCAGTGAATATCTTCAATTCTACTCAGAGTCCTACTGAATCCATGGAGAATTTTTATCACCGGATGTCTGCCTTATTCCAGGACCATGGATTTGACATGAACACTAAAGCTCACAAAATCCTCTTTTCAATGGCGTTTGTTATAGGTTTACTTAAACCTACTTGGGACTTTGAAACTATTCGAACAGAATATGCAGAGTTAACCGGAAGTCAACTTCTCTCCATTGCTAAGGCACAGACTGATTCATCCCAACAATTAAAGAAGGTTTCTAAAGTGACCCTACTTCAAGAGCTCCCACAGGGCTCTATAGCTCAGCCAGACACCATACTCTACAATCAACCAATGCAAGTTTTCCCTGGGTATCAACCTACAGACTCCAATCGAGAGAACGGTTCGCGACCTTTCCAGAACACACACCCTGGCGGACAAGGCCGAACTCAGAAAACTTGTTTTTACTGCAACCGATCCAGACATATCATGAGGCAGTGCCGCGCTAAAGCTCGTGACGACAAAAGGAATCTTGCTACCAATGGACAGCAACTACCGCAATACCCTCAAGCATATAATCAATTTCAACCTCAGTATCAAGTTTTTGAATCTCAACCATCAAGATTCAACCAACAAACACAACGCAGACCTCAGTCCTACAATAATAATCCATTCATTGGACCGCAAGTTACCAACCTTAACCATAGTCAGTGCAAACAAGCATATCCTCAAGATGAATCTTATCCTTCTTTCCAACCTCAAGACACCTCCTATCGTCCAAGAAGCCCATGGAAGAATAGAGACAGTGGAAGTAGAAGACACCTACAGAGCAGACTTGGCTTCCCAGAGATTCGAGAGGAAGCAGGAGTGGCTGTATATGTGCTGACCAGAGCAGAGAAGAAATAAAGAGAATGTGAGAAGAAAGAAAGAGAATGTGAGAAGAAAGAATGAGAATGTAAGAAGAAAGAAGGAGAATGTGATAAGAAAGAAGGAGAAGGTGAGAAGAAGGAAAGAAGAAGGTGAGAAGAAGAAAGAAGGAAAGAAGAAAGTGAGAAGAAGAAAGCAGAAGGTGAGAAGAAAGAAGAAGGAAAGAATAGAGAGGAACAAGAAGAGAAGAACCAAGGACAAGATGCATTGAATCCAGGTGTTAACCTGTTGAGACAATCTCAAACAACTCGAACAAGCCCGAAGGAAAGGAAAAGTTGGGAAGAATTGGGAGTAGAGATACACCAAGATGGATTCTAGAGGAAAGACAATAGACTTTGTTTACCAAGGGCATTATATCCAGCCGTAGCACAATGGGCTCATGATTAGAGATGGGCGAATTGATTCTAACAAAGTGGAATTCGTTTAGAATTTCAGGAAAACTTCGGTTCGGAACGAAGTCGAACTTTGGGGTACTTCGGGTGAACGAAGTGTGCTTTTGATTGATAAAATGGCTGCGAGCACATGGAGTACATGGGGCAAAGCACTCTGGGAGGAAGAAGGGCATAGCCTGCATGACATGTGCAGAGATGAAGCCAATCAGAGACCGACGGGATTCTGTGACGTCACCGCACTATATAACTCCGGGCGCGACGCCGGGAGCTCACACTCTTCTCACTGTGCTCATCAGGAAGGTGCTGCCGCGGCTGATAGCTCTTACTGAAGAATTGATTTTTATATAGCGATTTCTGTGGGGTGTCTCAGCTTGTCTCAGAGACTGTTCTCTTAATGTTCTATTTCTAATTTTTTGGGGTATTAGATCTGAAATCCAGTGTGCGTCCACTGCAGCTGCCTATACATTCAATATCCAAGTGGGATTTAAGCCAGTTCCTGTTGTATTCATTTAAAGAAACAACGTTTTTACAATACAAATACCACTTCATTTTTGGCTGCTGAATTCTATTGCGCAATTTACATCCAGGGGTTAATTAAGCGTTGTTTTGCTGGTGTGCTGACCCCAAGAAACCGTCTTTTTCAACGTCAAAATATATAAATTTTTCCTGTAGCCTAATTCACAAGCAAAGGTTAATTACAACTGTATCTCTTGCTGTGTGGCGTAGAAAACACGCAATTGTAAAACGCGTACAAGTAAGCTACTATTTTTGTGGGGCTCAATTCTTTGGCGACAAGTGTTTAACATCCAGGGTTACTTTATGCAGTTGTTTGCGACCTGGTGTGACTGGCAAAAAATAACGTCTTTTCAACGCCAAAATATAGAAATTTTTCCTGTAGCTCCTATCTCACAAGCAAAGGTTAATTACAACTGTATCTCTTGTTGTGTGGCGTAGAAAACACGCCTAATTGTAACACGCTACAAACGCTACTTTTTTGTGGGCTCTATTCTTTGGCGCAATTTCATCTTGGGGTTAATTAAGCGTTGTTTTGCTGGTGTGCTGACAAAAATAAACCCCGGGGTCCTTTTTTTTCAAAATATACGCCAAAATATATAAAGTTTTACTGTAGCCTAATTCACCCCCCTCAAGCAAAGGATTTTATTACAACTGTATCTTTGTTGTGTGGCTTAGAAACACGCAATTGTAAAACACGATACAAAGATACTAGTTTGTGCGGCTCAATCTTTGGCGCAATTTACATCCAGGGGTTAAATATGCGTTGTTTGGCTGGTGTTGCTGACATAAGGAAACCGTCTTTTCAACGCCAATATTATTAATTTTTCCGTAGCCTAATTCACAAGCAAAGGTTTATTACAACTGTATCTCTTGTTTGTTTGGTTTTGGTGGGGCGTAGAATACACGCAATTGTATCACGACTACAAAGCTATATTTTGTGCGGCTCAATTCTTTGGCGCAATTTACATCCAGGGGTTAATTAGCGTTGTTTTGTGGTGTGCTGACAAAAATAAACGTCTTTTTCAACGCCAAAATATATACATTTTGTTTCCTGTAGCCTAATTGTGCATGTTGCGAAAGGTAATTAAGCCTGTTTGTGCTTTTAATTAGTAAAACACACAGTGTTTTTAACGACACTTAAGTAAATTTTTCCTGACCATTTGTGGAGCGCAATTTATATCCAGGGGTTACCCAGCTTGTTTAACTGGGTTTATTTGGCAGTCAAAAAACAGGTGGGGTGTATATTTAATCATATACAGATATCATCATCAAACATTGTCTGTACATTTTAGAACACAAACTAAGCTATGTCAGACATCGCTCGATGGTGGCAGACTTGCACTTACGCTGCGAGTGGCAGTGGCCACGAAACATTCTGGAACTGGCCCAGGAGCAGCAGCCAGCAAGGAGACGTCGCCAGCAGGGAGTCACTCGGTGAGGCCACAACTGCCGCTGTCATCTAGCGGCTGTGTGGTTGTTCAGGCAACCCAAGGGTTTTGTTTGGTTGACTAGGTCATCCTCTTCCTCACACAGATGTACATGTGACAACCCCAGCCAGAGTCGGTGGAACCTCAGACCACAACCATAGTTGGGCAGGCCCGGGAGCGGGGGCAGCGGCCCTCACCTGGTCATCCAGCACGCCTACTGTCCCAATCCGGATTCCCTCAGCCCATAGACATCTTGCTATGGTGGTCTGGGCTCTGCGCACCTTTATAGCGAGGATATGAACAATTTGAGGAGGGCGCAGTCGGCCAGCTACTTGGCAGGCGAAGATAATGGGGCCAATATCGACTGCTCTTGAGTTGGTAGGCAATAGTATCAGATGTGGATGAGTGAGCATGGAGAGGTCAGTTGTGAGAGGTCTGCCTACTGCATACCAAGACCGGTGATGAGGACTGAGTGACGCATGAAACACAAAATAGATGATGATGTAGCCGACCGACTCTTGGGAGCCGGGGTAGGCAAGGGCTTCATCACTGTTCAGGAGAAGAGGGCGTCAGCTTGTCGGAGTCAGGCCGGTGTGCAGCGCAGCCAGAAGTGGCGTGTGGCCGTGAGTCAGCAGGTTAGCAGCGCAGTGTGAGGTCGGGAGCCACAGCGGCCACGGGGGTAACTCAAACCCGCTTCGTCAGATTCCAAGAAAGTAGCAGCAAAGGGTCTCCAGCGGACTGGCAGCGGCGTGGCAGTAGTCACTCGGTGCGGAGCGTTGGCGGTAAATACGAAAACTCGGCAGATGTGGATTTCTTTGCTAAGACACCGAAGGAGCCGAAATATGGGTATATGTAGAATCTGTGGGCAGATGTGAGCGTGGCCAGGGAGCTAACGTTGTGCACCTCGTCCCTGCGTCAAAACATGGCAGCGTCACTCGGTGGCCTGCGGAGAAACGTGCTCAGATGTGGTGGTCCATCCTGCCGCCGCAGCTATCAGCATCAGCAACAGCGCCCAGAGTGGCTCACGCATGCCCTTGCAGCCCGTCAAGGCTTCCACCACCTCTGGCAGAAGGGAGCTGTTTCCTTTGACATCATCTCCCGGTCCAGATGCTCCGCGCTCCTCGCTACTCATGGCGCCGATGCAGTCGTTCAGCAGACGGCGATTGCAACGAGACAACAGTATGCGTCTCTCAACCATCCTAAGGTGCAGCGCTGACCGTGCATCCTGTTCCAAGTTGTTGGTTAACTGCAGTCCCTCCCTTTCCAAATGGTGGATCTTGCACCGTTTGCACGAGAACAAATGCTTGTGCCGAAGCCGAGATGGGAGTTCCAAGCACCGTAATTTCTTGTTCAAATAGGCTCAGTATCAGCACTTCATAATATGATGGGAACAAGAAGGTGGGTCAGTCCTTGAGCTTATCGGTTTGTTCCAAGGCTGCACGGCAGCGGCGAGACATCTGGAGCTGTAACTATGGTCAGGGCCTAAGTACATGTCCTTTACGGCCCACTGGGTGAATGTGCTTCCAGCCCAGGCACACAACAACTAGGACCAGGAGACGCCGCCTTTCTCCTCACACGTTGTCAAAATGCTTGCACTGCGCCAATGTACAGCCTCCTCTCTCCAACCAACACCCACACATCTAGCCTCCACAAGTACTGCTCCTTCATACCACATGTGTAGGGCAAAGCGGTGTCACGCAGTTCTACACGGGCTTGCCTGGCGAACTAAAGTCACACAGGGGAGGAACTGCTCGCGTCATGCAGCAAGAAATCGATCTTGTGTGGGCTTTCTCGCGCCCAACTCGCAGATCGGCACCATGTGATGGACTATTGGAGGAACATTGGTGTCCGTGTGTGCTGCACGAGGGATGGATGGCCTGTGGCGCCCCACTGCTTGGGCAACTGTGTTCAATTGGTTGTGAAAAGGTTCCTGAAGTACTTCATCCGATCTTCAGAAACATTTCTGAAAATGGCCAGGATAACTGTAGCATCACTTTGATTCCATATGTATACAAAGCCAGGATAAACCTCTCGAGTTGCAGCGGCAGAACGGCCGCCCCCAACACACGCACTGAATAATGCGATGTTTCACCCCGCCTGGAAGTGTTCCAGCCCTGCCATGTTGGTACGACTGTATGAACAGCTGAAAGGCCATTAACGATTTTTGTTGATCCAGGCAGACAGGAAATCTCCTGTGTAACTTTGATGTCTGCCAGTGGCAGCTCATGCGTGGGACACCTGCCGTTTTTGTTGAGGCCATTCGAGGGAGGCGCCGTGATTTGTCACGCGCTGGACTACGGGTATGAATGACAATCAGTCCACTGCTTATGTCCTGTGAACAGATGCTGAAAAAAATCTGTCTGTGGACAGGGGTCTGGAGACGTGCGGACTAACATCTCGTGGCCACATGAGTTCGGAGGGGACTGAAATGGATGTACGAGGAGGAGGAGGACATTGGGTGCAGAAGCTTTCTGGTGAATGAAGTGGTTTTCTCCCAGGTGACATATAGAGAGGAGGAGAGGAGCAGCTGGAGGAGAGGTGGATGTGAGTTGAGGAAGTCGAGGCAGAGATGACCCCCATGCACCGTGCAGTATCAGTGAATGGAGGCACGGGCAGCCCCTCGGAGTCACTTGTGCAGATGGCCTGCAGCATGGCTTATTTGCCCTGGTAGTGAGCAGCAGAAATAGTCAGCATCCGGCAGAGGGATGGACTTCTGGCTCACTCCACCTACTTGGACCCTCGCTAACGGTCCAGTAATGGGAGCCTTTTTTCCCAGCTATTTGAGAGGGAAGACAAACTCAATTCTATAGGGAATCTCCAGATAATCAGTTGGCTGCTGCCTATGTTGCGGCTATCGTCCCTCCTCGGACATGTCTGACCGGCGGGGTGTCTCTGCGCTCACGTTTACGTTATACTGCCAGACGGCTGCTGGTGGGTAAGGAGCGGTGGGGGTAAGGAGCAGTACAGCTCCATCAGTAAGTAAACCTAAGTATGGACGTCACTGCTTGAGCAGCTTCTTCACGACGCTAGTGAGGAGGGCAGTCGCAGCTAGGCTAGCAGCAGGACTGAGCAGTCCTGAACCAAACAGGTTGTGGCATACTTGGACTGCACTCTTGCCACCTTTCAGTGTGAGAGGAACCGATCTGGACTACCTGGCAGCCGTAAACTGGATGTGTGCGCAAACTTGCTCGAGTTTGCGTGGAGAAGGCTGTCCTGCCTGGCCAGTAGTGTGGCATCAGAGCGGGTGCTTCAGTGTGTGGCGGGAGGGCGCCATCGTTACCCCAAGGAGAACCCGCTTGTCCACGGGAAAATGTGGGATACGACTGACCTTTGGTCACAAGATGAATCTAGGCGGTGGAATCGCGCCCAGGATTTCCACACACCAATGCCTTAGGGTCAGTCGGGTTTCAAACACTCCCTCAGCCACTTTTGATGCCACCCCCCATCGTGCACCCCCATTGTGACAGTTTCCCATTGCCTACCCCCATCTTTACCGGGGAAATGGTTTTTGCCACCCACCTCAACCCCCCCACTTTTTCTTTTTGCCACTCTATGCCTCATGCTGTGCTGCTGTTGCTGTTGCCGTGACATCCACACGTGTATTGTCCCATGTCTGACTCATGCTGCTGCTGTGGCTGCTCCCTGTCCCCCACACTGTGCCCATTGTCCCATGCCTGCCCTCATGCTGCTGCCGCCGTGCCCTCGCTCCGTCATTGTGCCACTCTGGGGTCCTCTTTTTTGCCACCCCCAGAATGTCTTGTCCACTGCCTGTTCTAGCTGCCCCCCGTGACCTCCCTTTTGTGTGATTTGCCACTTGGGGCCTAATAGTTTGCCGCCTCCAGAATGTCATTGTCCCACTCCCTGTTTCCATATGCTCCGCCGTGACTCCAACTGTGTAAATTGTCCCACTCTTTGCCTAATACTGTTTTCCCGCTGAATGTCATTGTGCCATGCCTGATCCTCTGTGTGCTGTCGTGCCTCCACAGATCATTGTCCCACTCTGTGGCCAAATATTTTTTTGCCGCCTCCAAATGTCATTGTCCCATGCCTGACCATCTGCTCCCGCCGTGACTCCACACTGTGTGATTGTGCCACTTTGTGGCCAATACTGTTTTGCCCCCTCCGAATGTCTTGTCCCATCCCTGATTCATACTGCTCCCGCCGGGGCCCTCCACATGTGTGATTGTGCCATTTATGGCTAATAGTTACCCGCCTTAAATGTCTTTGTGCCAAAATCCCTGATTCATACGCTGCGCCGTGACCCCCACATGTGTGTTGTGCCACTCTGTGGCCCTAATACTGTTTTGCCGCCCCAGAATGTCATTGTGCCACTGCCTGATCTCATGCTGTGCTGTGTGCCTCACACTGTATCATTTGCCACTCTGGGGCCTAATCGTTTTGCCCCCTCCAGAATGTATTGTGCCACTGCCTGACCTCATAATGCTGCCGCCGTGACCTCCGTCTCAGTCATTGTCCCCACTCTGGGCTTCCTGTTTTTCCCCCCTCCAAAATGTCATTGTGCCCTCCCTGACCTATGTGTGTGGCTGCCCCCGCCCCCCCTCCACACTCGTACTAATGTTGCCACCTGAGCTTTCGCTTTTTTTTTTTCCAGTTTTGCTGGCATGACTTTATAGGTACATTCCCGTTGAGTTTTTTGGTCAGTTTTCCCCTTTTAAAGTGCCCGGGAATTTTATATGAAGGATTCTAAGGCGGCGGCAGTCATCTGCGTGTAACTAAAACCAACATTGTATGAAGACCAAAACAAGCTCCCTCTGCATATTTAAGATGGGCCCAAAGTTCTACAGCAAACCCCTGCCCCGGTTGTGCAGCCGGGAAAAAGTCTTTTTAACGCGAAATTTTTGGGCCCAAAATAATTTTGGGCTGAAATTTTTTTTTGTCGGAAAAATTTGGCGAAGTGATGAAAGAATTTTTGAGAAATTTTGCCCATTCTACTATGATACTCCCCCCAGGGAAAAAAAAAGATATTTCTTAATCATAAGATATACCTAGGACCCAGAATCTTCATTTCCCACGGAAAGTAGCTTGCTAGAATTGTAAATTGAATATTTGTAACCCGGAGGACTGAGGCAACACCAAAAGGGAAAATTTGGTAAACACTATATCCCCTCATGGATCAGCTGAACATTTAATTACCAAGAGTGGAAAAAACAAGTATGTTTAGTGGTGGTGGTATGTTCTCAGGATGGCCTAAAGTCCCCTTTACCAACATGACTGCCCGAATCATGTGAAAAACTATTGACGAGTTGATATGCAGTTTTGGGGTCCCCCGGTTATTGAAACTGACCAAGCCCGCCTTCATAAAAAGTAACCAAAAACATTTGGAAACTAACAGGAGTTCCTCGGGACCTGCACATCCTACCATCCCGAATTTGCAGGGAAAATGGAAAGAATGAACCCCCACTCTGAAGAACAAAAATTCTGAAAACTAGCAATAAACATACTTCCCTGGCCCCGAGTTTCCCCTCCAGTACAACTATTCTTCAAAAAAATAAAACCCCTAGGAGCCCACTGGTCCCCTGTCAGGGGATAGTTTCTCAGGCCCCCCGATTTAAAGGGGGTTTCACACACAGCAGTTTGGGAGGGGAAAGATAGCCTTTAAAATAGTTAAAATCTGTGTAATGAATTGAAACTAAAGCATGCCATAGTGTTCTCCTTATTCCAGATCCCCGACTTGATCAGAGACATCCTGGTGATTTGTGTGGGTTTCAGAAAACACGTCAGAGATTCTCTGGAGCCCCGATTTTACCATCCAAGTACTCCGGATTTCCCCAACCTAAAGAAACTTGACGGAGACCCCCTGGGTGCATGCTTCACACTGAATAAAGTGATGTACCCAAAAAGTCATCATGAACTTTTCCCTTTTCCTTTCATGTTTTCTAGTCTGGATGTGTGAAAAAATGCAAGAGGGACAACCACGGGGGGTGCCTGATGAATTCAAAGCTAGGGATCAGGTCAAAGGGTTTGAATCACTTACGCCCCAGATAACAATCAACAAAAGTATGGACTGGGTAAATTACATCTATTGCAATCAACAGATGTTTGATAATTACACCCGAAATGCCTTACAAGGTATAGCTGAATAGTTAAGTGCCACCTCCATCATGACTCTCCAGAATCATTGAGAGTTATGAGATTATAAACAGTCCATTGGTGCCTCTGCCGGGGACTACTCTGAGGTGGCACCTGGCAGACGTGGTCAACTCTCATCCTTACCATCAAAGGCTCTGGGAGGAGGCCGGCGGTTGCTTGGTTACGCCCCTTGGAGCAGGCCTGACAGTGGTTCAGTGGGTTCAACACCCGCTCCACCTGTTCACCCTGCGGTCTCTAACTTGATCAGTTTAGGGAAGAGCATCAATCACCATTCCCACCCTAGGGGGGAGCATTAGAACAGATTTTGATGTTTTTAGGGGGGACTGTCAAGTTGGTAATTTAAGGAAAAAACATCAGAAGTCTGTTTCATCATTATATTCTTATTAAGTTCATCAGATAGTTTGTTAAACTGCTTTTACTGCTATACATCCTTATCAAAGTATCAGATATCTCTCACACAGCTTTCCTTGAGGCAGATGCAGTGTCTGCTATAAGCCAGATTCAAGGACTTCCTCCTCCCCCCAGATAATAAAGTGGAGAGCGTTTGGGATTGTGTCATATCAGCTAATGCTTATAACGTACATGCAAATTATAACTTGTCTCTTAGCAACCACCAATTAACCAATCATGTAGTGATAAAATAGTCATGTGATTAAAAAGTTCTATTGGAATGTAATTTACTGTGATTAAACTTCAGATTTCAATTTCCACACCTGATTTAATCATCTTGACATCATTTATACTGTACGGCAAATGCTGTAAAAATGAACCCCAAAAAACTGAACCCCCTTAGATGAGATCCATGAGGGGAGTTAAATCCAAAATGGGGAGACTTCTGAAAGGGTTCACCTGTTCTGGTACATTGGGGGCTTTGCAGATGCAACATGGCACCCACCAAATTCTGCGTTACAAAAGCCACATAGCACTCCCGCCCTTGTACACCCTGCCATGCGCCCATACAGCAGTTTACACCCATACATAGGGTATTGCAGAGCTTGAAAGAAATTGTGTAACAAACTTTGGGGTGCTTTTTTCCAGGATTTCTTGTAAAAAATTAAACATTTTCAGCTAAAATTGCAGATTGTTGGAAAAAAATAATTTTCAGAACCTAACACTAAAACATTGTGAAACACCTGTGGGGTCGATATACGCACTACACCCCTGGATATATTTCTTAATGGAGGCAGTTTCTAATAAAAGTTCCCAAGGGTAATTGACCACTTAGAGACGGGATTGTTAGTACACCATTCTGCATTGGGGCAGGAAATGATAGAAAGGCAAACATTGTGGCTATGGGAGCTTTCATAAGGCTTCCAGCCAACACGTTAATGGATCAACACCCCAATCTCACTGCAGGGGGTGCTGACTGTGCAGCACCAATTTTTATTCATTTAGATGCCGTGGACGCGTTCCTTGTAGTGTCTAAAGGGCTCCATTCCCTTCTGTTAGCGGCAGGTGTCAATTGCAATTAGCAGCTGACACCAGCCTCTCATGTAGTGGTATTACTACACTTGGAAAGTGTAGAAAATAATGTCAGATGTAAAGGATTTAGAGCATTGATCCTCATCAGCTGTTCTGGAGTCCCATCTCCTATGAAGATAAAGACTTTTTAAAGGGGTTGTCCACTTACATTTTTTTTTATCATACTGGTGGCCATTCATTCAATCAGCGTCTGCAGGGGTGACATCCCCGTGATTATGACATGGTGCTGTTTCGAGGGACAGGGAAAGATGAGCATAACCTTTTATTTTAACCATTTGTATGAAAAAAAATAGGTGGACAACTCCTTTAATGCATCATTCAAAGAGTTTTTTTGGTTCGACATTTAGATTTGGGTTCTTACAAACCAAGTTGTAGTCATTTATTTCCCTACAGTATTTTTTCAGGAAAAATGCAGAACATGGTAACGATGGAATCCATTGATTTCAGTGGACAGTTTGTGCCTGTATTAGGTTGACATCATCTAATAGTTTACATGAAGAGCGATGAACTAAACCAGACCGTCTTTTTATATCATAGAAGACTAATGGCAAAAAAACCCACATGCTTCATCTAGTCAGCCATCCTATTATTTCCCTTGTGTTTTTATTTTAGGGTATAGATGTATATATATATATACCATAGTCTTTTTTAAATTTTTGTATGAGTACTGCCAGCATTGCTGCAGAGGTTAGAAAGGTGGAGGGTCAGCCTGTCAGTGCTCAGGCCATACACCGGACAATGCATGGTCTGCATGGCTATCTTCCCAGAAGGAAACTTCTTCTTAATGTGATGCACAAGAAAGCCTGCAAACAGTTTTCTGAAGACAAGCAGACTAAGGACATGGATTACTACAACCATTTCCTTAGGTCTGATGATACCAAAATAATTATTTGGTTCAGATGGTGTGTGTGCCGGCAACCTGGTGAGAATTCAAAGAAAAGTGTTTCTTGCCACGGTCAAGCATGGAGGGTGGGCTTTGTATGGTTGGGGCTGCATGAGTGCTGACGGCTGTGGGAAGCTACAGTTCAATGAGGGAACAATGAATGTCAACATGTACTTTGACATACAGAAGCAGGAGCACAATCCCCTCCCTTTGGAAACAGGGCCGCAGAGCATTATTCCAACATGATAACGACCTCAATCACACCTCCAAGGTGACCACTGTCCTGCTAAACAAAATGAGGGTAAAGGGGCTGGGCTGGCTAAACATGTCTCCTGAACCCTATTGACCATCCTCAAATGGAAGGTGGAGGAGCGCAAGGTCTCTAACATCCACCAGCTCTGTGATGTTGTGGAGGAGTAGAAGAGGATTCCAGTGGCTGCAACTTGTGAAGTTTTAGTGAACTCCATTTCCAAAAGCATAAAGCAGTGCTGGAAAATAAGATGATGTTATGCTTTTGTTACTTATGTATGATATTTTTGGCTTACATATGCATTTTTACATACAGTTGAAACCAGAAGTATTCATACACTATATAAAAAGACACATATGCAGGTTTTTCTCACTTTCTGACATAAAATCAGAAAGATTTTAGAAGAACGTGCTTTGGTCTGATATGTCCATATCAACCCAAGAAAAAAAGCAAAAGATCTTGTCAGGATGCTGGCAGAAGCTGAAAGGCCACTCTGCCATGAAGAAGCCAAAAGAAACATATAAAAGCCAGATTAATGTTTGCAAATGCACATAGGAACATAGACCTATATTTTTTGAGACGCTCTGTGGTCTGACGAAACTAAAATTGAACTGTTTGGCCATAATGACCATTGTTACGTTTGGAGGAAAAAGGGAGAAGCTTGGAAGCCTAAGAACACCATCCCAACTATGAAACACAGGAGTGGTAGCATCATGTTGTGGGGTTGTTTTGCTGTAGGCGGTACTAGTGCACTTTACTAAATAGATGGCATCATGAGGAAAGAAGAGTATGAGGCAACACTGAAGCAACATCTCAAGACATCAGCTAGTAAATGTAATGACTAGCCCCGCAGCCCTTGGTCCAGGCTGCGGGCACTCTCGTGTCCCTGCACCCTCCCCTGGCACGGGCCGGGCTGCAGGCTCACTCGTTCCCCCCCCCCGCGCTAATATGCTTACCCAGCTGCGCTCCTGCTTCCCTGCGGTCTTCTGCCGACGGGCGCGCGTGCGACAGCTCTCTTAAATTTAAAGGGCCAGAGCACCATTGGTTTATTGCCAGGAACTGACCCTATATATTGGTAACGCCTCCAGCACATCCCCGCTGGATCTTTAGTGCCTATTTCCTACAGAGAAAGCATCTATCCGAGTCTCATCCTGATTTCCGTGTACCGAACCTTCTCGCCTACGTCCTACGACCACGAACCTTTGCTGCCTGTCTTGACCTTACCACCTTTCCCCGACTATGAGCTTGTCTTAGCAATTTTGTACCACGCTATACCTCGGCTGCCACCGCAAGCAAGTCAAGTCAGGGGTAGCGACCTGGTAGACTCCCGCCGCAGCAAGTCCATCCCGCATTGCGGCAGGCGCTGGTGAAAACTGGGACCCTATTAGACTCCGCTCCCTGCGAGGCTTAACACCACCCCCTTGGGAAGTCCAGTGGATCCACTCCCCAACCCGTTACAGTAAGATCCAGCCATGGTCCGCCGAGGTTACCTCTGGCCGGCGACGAAAGATCTCGCAGCTATCGTTGCCCAGCAGTCGCAGCAGATTGCGCAACAAGCGCAGCAACTGAATTAGCTGACCTCCATGTTGCAGCAGTTCCTGGCCCAGCAGCCATCGCCATTGGTTCATGCGTCTCCGTCAACTGTTCCGCCCGCAATTGGGGGCCCCAATCTCGCTACCGTTGCCGTCCAAGTTCGAGGGGGACCCTAAGCAGTGTCGGGGTTTCACTACACAGTGCTCTATGCATGTGGAACTAATGGCCAACCAATTTCCGAGTTCCACGTTCCAAGGTGGCGTTTGTGGTCAGTCTGCTTTCTAGGAAGGCCTTAGCATGGGCTACGCCACTTTGGGATAGGAGCGACCCGGTGACAGCTAATCTGCAGACATTCCTGGAGGAATTTCGCAGCGTGTTTGAAGAACCCGCACGCGCTTCTTCAGCAGAAACCGCGCTCCTGAATCTCCGCCAAGGCGAGTCCTCAGTTGATGACCACGCGGTCCAGGTCCATACCCTGGCTTCAGAGCTCTCGTGGAATGACGCCGCTCTTTGCGCCACTTCCAAGAAGGGTCTATCCAGCCGGGTTAAGGATGCTCTGGCTGCGAGAGATCTTCCTTCCTCTCTAATTCACTTTGCCACCCGGATTGACATACGTTTCACCGAGCGACAGGAAGAGATCCGTCAAGAGTGAGAGTTGGTACGGTCCCACCATATGCCTGTCTTCCAGAGGCCTCCCCTCCCGCTTCCGCAGCCATCCTCCAAGGAGCCCATGCAGGTTGACAGAGCCCATTTGACGGAGCAAGAAGGGTACCGTCGTCGAGCTGAAAATCTATGTCTCTTCTGTGTCAGCTCAACGCATTTCCGTCAGGACTGTCGTCTACGACCCCAGCATCCGGTAAATGCTCACACCTAGGGAACGTGGGAGAGGCGTCCCTGGGTGAAAATTCCTACTCTCCACGATTAACGATGCCTGTATGGTTCTCCACCAGTTCGGGGAATATGGTTCAGGTTCCTGCTTTCCTGGACTCTGGATCAGCTGGGAATTTCATTCACTCCTCCCTGATTTCCCGGTATCGCCTCCCGGTGGTTCGCCTCATAAAGAAGAGATCTCGTTCTATGTGCTCTCTCGTTCTTCTTCGGCGATTCTTTTGGGCCTTCCATGGCTGCAACATCATGCCCCTACACTGGACAGGAGAACGGGCGAAGTCCTTCGCTGGGGGCCGGACTGTCAGAATCGCTGTTTGGCTGCACCACGCCCGGTGCGCTCCACCACTTCGTTGATTCCTTTGGAGCCATTGCCAGGTCGCCAACGGAATTACCAGACTTTGCGGAGGTGTTTTATGACCAAGCAGGCCGAGTCTCTTCCACTCATTCATCCTTTATGATTGTTCCATAGATCTCCTGCCAGGGACCAGTCCTCCCCGGGGCAGGGTCTACCCTCTGTCTGTACCCAAGACCTAAGCCTTGTCGGCCTACATTCGAGAGAATTTACTGAAGGGCTTCATCCATAAATCCTCCTCACCGCCCGGAGCTGGATTTTTCTTCATGCACAAGAAGTACGGTTCTTTGCGCCCCTGCATCGACTACCGGGGACTTAATAAAATTACAGTAAAGAATCCTCTACCGCTGATCTCGGAACTCTTCGACCGGCTTCGGGGAGCCAAGGTGTTTACTCAGCTGGACCTGTGTGGGGCTTACAACCTCATAAGGATTCAAAAAGGGGATGAGTGGAAGACGGCCTTCAACACCCGGGACGGGCACTGAATATCTAGTAATGCTGTTTGGTCTGTGTAACGCTCCGGCGGTCTTTCAGGAGTTCGTCAATGATAACTTCAGGGATCTTCTTTACACCTGTGTCATCGTGTACCTGGATGATATCCTGATCTTCTCTCCTGATCTACCGACCTATCATATTCAGGTACACCAAGTGTTGCGACACCTGCGCAACAATCACCTGTATGCCAAGCTGGAGAAGTGTTTGTTCCACCGGACCAGTTTACCCTTCCTGGGGTATATCGTCTCCGACAAGGGGTTGCGAATGGACCCTACAAAGTTGTCGGCTGTTTTGCAGTGGCCACGACCAGTTGGACTTCGAGCCATACAATGCTTTCTCGGATTCGCCAACTATTACCGGCAGTTTATCCCCCACTTTTCTACCTTGGTGGCTCCCATCGTGGCCCTGACTAAGAAGAAGGCCAACCCGAGATGTTGGTCTCCGGAGGCGGGGAGAGCCTTCTCCGAGTTAAAGACAGCTTTCTCCTCTGCTCCCATCTTGTCTCGTCCGGATTCCGAGAAACCTTTTGCGTTGGAGGTGGATGCTTCTTCCATGGGTGCAGGGGCAGTCCTCACTCAGAAAGGGCCTAAAGGGAAGACACTAACTTGTGGGTTCTTCTCCAAAACTTTTTCGCCAACCGAGAAGAATTATGCCATCGGGGACCGGGAACTGCTCGCCATAAATGTGGCCCTGGAGG
This sequence comes from Phyllomedusa bahiana, assembly GCA_025379985.1. Lineage (NCBI taxonomy): Eukaryota > Metazoa > Chordata > Amphibia > Anura > Hylidae > Phyllomedusa > Phyllomedusa bahiana. Next base: position 246,128 of record JAODAL010000880.1, read on the forward strand.
AATGGCGTTATCTCTTGGAGGGAGCACGTCATCCGTTTGAAGTGTACACCGACCACAAGAATTTCCAGTACCTCCAGTCAGCTCAGCACCTGAACCCCCGACAAGCCCGGTGGTCCCTTTTCTTCTCTCAGTTTGACTTCCGGATTCACTTCCATCCGGCGGAGAAGAACATTAAGGCTGATGCTCTCTACCACACATCGGACGTCATTGGGGAGGAACCTGGGCCACAGTACATCATACCCCCAGAGCGTTTGGTCCACGCGGCTCCCGTGTGCCTCCAACAGATTCCTCCGGGCAAGACGTATGTACGCCCGGCCCTTCGGAAAAGAGTCCTAAGATGGGGACATTGCTCGTTGGTGGCAGGGCATCCAGGTGTCCGAAGGTCATATCTGCTGATCTCGCGTTTCTATTGGTGGCCAGACCTAGCCAGACCCAAGAGAATTTGTGGAGGCCTGAACACTTTGTGCCCGCAACAAAACTCCCCCACCACCGTCCGGTTGGTTTGCTGCAACCTTCGCCCACTCCCAGTTCCCCGTGGACACATGTGGCGATGGACTTCATCACCGACCTCCCTCCCTCTTCCGGCAATACTTGTATTTGGGTGGTCATGGACCGCTTTTCGAAAATGTCGCACTTTGTTCCGTTGCCCGGACTACCATCTGCTCTTCGTCTCGCCACCCTCTTCTTTGAGCACATTTTCAGTCTGCACGGACTGCCACAACACATCGTCTCGGACCAGCGGGTCCAGTTTGTTTCCAGGTTCTGGCGAGCACTCTGCTACCAGCTACAAGTGAAGTTGGACTTCTCCTCAGCATATCACCCACAGTCGAACGGTCTGGTGGAGAGAGGTAACCAGGTCCTAGGCAGTTATTTACACCACTTCGTCTCAGCCCATCAGGATGATTGGTCCAGCTTACTGCCCTGGGCGGAGTTTTCATACAACTCCTTGGAGCCAGAGTCTGCCGGCTCTTCCCCCTTCTATGTGGTTTACGGACAACATCCCCACCCACCACTCTCCCTCCACCTGGCCTCATCCTCAGAGGTTCCCACTGTGGAGTCCCTAGTTCGGAATATGACAACTATCTGGGAATAGACTCGGCAGTCCCTACAGCTTACAGCAGTCCGCATGAAGGCCCAGGCGGACAAGAAGAGGAGACCGGCGCTGACCTTTGCTCCGGGTGACAAGGTGTGGCTGTCTGCCAAATACATTCGGTTTAAGATTCCCAGCTACAAGCTTGGCCTCGGTTTCTGGGGCTTCGAGGTCTTATAGCGTATTAACCCCGTGGCCTATTAGGCTCCGGCTTCCCCCCACCTGCGGATCCCGAATTCCTTCCATGTCTCTCTGCTGAAGCCCTTGGTGCTGAACCGTTTTCTTCGTAAGTCGTTTCCCTTTACCTACAGCCGAGCCTCCAAGTGTTGCTGTGAAGGAAATCCCGGCCATGAAGTATTAGGGGAGACGACATTTCCTCATCGACTGGAAGGGATTCGGTCCGGAGGAGAGATCTTGGGAGCCGGAGGAGAATATTTTGGACCGTGACCTGGTGCTGAAATTTCTCAGATCTAGGAGGAGGGGGAGGCCTAAGGGGGGTGGGGGATACTGTAACGACTAGCCCCGCAGCCCTTGGTCCAGGCTGTAGGCGCTCTCGTGTCCCAGCATCCTCCCCTTGCGCGGGGACGGGTTGCTCCGTTCACTCGTTTCCCCACACTGATACGCTTACCCAGCCATGCTTCTGCTTCCCTGCGGTCTTCTGCCAACGGGCGCGCGCCCGCCAGGTCTCAAATTTAAAGGGCCAACGTATCGGTAATTGGCTGATTGCCGGGCGCTAACCCTATATATTGGTAATGCCTCCATCACGTCCCCGCTGGATCTTTAGTGCCTATTGCCTACAAAGAAAGCGTCTATCCGAGTCTCGTGCTGATTTCCGTGTACCGAACCTTCTCGCCTACATCCTACGACCACGAACCTTTGCCGCCTGTCCTGACCTTACCACCTGTCCCTGACTACGAGCTTGTCTTAACGATTTTGTACCATGCTATACCTCGGCTGCCACCGCAATCAAGTCACGTCAGGGGTAGCGAATCCCGCCGCAGCAAGTCCATCCCGCTTTGCGGCGGGCGCTGGTGAAAACCGGGACCTATTTAGACTCCGCTCCCTGGCGAGGCTTACACCACCGCTTGCGGAGGTCCAGTGGATCCACTACCACATCCGTTACAGTAAGTTAAAGCTTGGGTGGAAATGGGTCTTTCAAATGGACAATGACCCGAAGCATACTGCCAAACTGGTTACAAAGCAGCTTAAGGATAGCCAAGTCAATGTTTTGGAGTGGCCATCACAAAGCCCTGACCTCAACCCTATTGAAAATTTATGGGAAAAGCTGAAAAGGCAGGTGCGAGCAAGGCATCCTACAAACATAGCTCAATTATACCAGTTCTGTAAGGAGGAATGGGCTAAGATTCCTACCAACTATTGTGAGAAGCTTGTGGAAGGATATCCAAAAGGTTTGACCCAAGTCATACAAATTACTGTGGAAAATAAGTATTTGGTCAACAACAAAAGTTCATCTCAATACTTTGTTAAATATCCCTTGTTGGCAATGATGTTTTGGGGGTGTTGCTGGGCAACATGGACTTTCAACTCCCTCCAAAGGTTTTCTATGGGGTTGAGATCTGGAGACTGGCTAGGTCACTCCAGGACCTTGAAATCCTTCTTACGAAGCCACTCTTTCCTTGTCCTGGTGGTGTGCTTGGGATCATTGTCATGCTGAAAGACCCAGCCACGTTTCATCTTCAATGGTCCCATTCATTCTTTCATGTACATGGATCGGTCATCCTGGTCCCTTTCCAGAGAAACAGCCCCAAAACATGATGTGGCCACCCCATGCTTCACAGTAGGTATGGTGTTATTTGGATTTCAAACTAGCTTTCTCTCTCTCCAAACATGACGAGTTGTGTTTTTTACCAAACAGTTCTACTTTGGTTTCATCTGACCATATGACATTCTCCCAATACTCTTCTGGATCATCCAAATACTCTCTAGCAAACTTCAGACGGGCCCAGACATGTAGTGGCTTAAGCAGGGGGACATATCTGGCACTGCAGTATATGAGTCCCTGGGTGTGTAGTGTGTTTCTGATGGTAGACTTTGTTACGTTGGTCACAGCTCTCTGCAGGTCATTCACTAGGTCCCCCATGTGGTTCTGGGATTTATGCTCACCGGTCTTGTGATTATTTTGACCCCACACGGTGAGATCTTGTGTGGAGCCACAGATCAAGGGAGATTTTCTAATTATTGCTCCCACAGTTGAATTCTTCAAACCAAGCTGATTGCCTATTGCACATTCAATCTTCCCAGCCTGGTACAGGGCTACAATCATGTTTCTAATGTCCTTCGACAGCTCTTTGGTCTTCACCAGAATGGAGTTTGGAGTGTGATTGTTTGAGGTTGTGGACATGTGTCTTTTATACAGATCAAAAGTTCAAATAGGTGCCACTACTACAGGTAATGAGTGGAGGACAGAGGAGCCTCTTAAAAGAAGACGTTACAGGTCTGTGAGAGCCAGAAATCTTGCTTGTTTGTATGTGACCAAATACTTATTTTCCACCATAATTTTCAAATAAATCCTTTCCAAATCAGACAATGTGATTTTCTGAATTTGTTTTCTCATTTTGTCTCTCATAGTTGAGGTCTACCTATGATGTCAATTACAGGCCTCTCTTATCTTTTTAAGTGGGAGAACTTGCACAATTGGTAGCTGACTAAATACTTTTTTCCACACTGTATAACTACAGGACTTCCAAAAGTGGCTTATGCTGTGGAAAAAAGTTTCTTGTCCTTGTGTAAGAGAAACTATAACTCTCATCAGGTCCTGAAGGTCTGCAGCAATCAATGCATAATAGGAGGGGTGGTAGTTCCATAAGAGATGGAGTGTATTGGGATTACAGGAATTCACTTAATTTATTCCTTTCTATACCTGTGTCTGGGAGAGGAGATGAACTTTCCTTTTTCATGGTCTTTGCCTCATGTGCCATCACTCTTAGCCACTGATCCCACTATTACTTTTCCACTACATGCTGCAAGTCTGAATATGGGCAAGCTACCATGATATACAGTGGGAAACCAGATGCTGGAGAATCGGGGATTAGAACTGGGGAACTTGAGAGGAATATGGAAGGATAGAATCACAGATGATACAAAAGTTATGAAAAATAATTCACAGTGAATCTTGGTGTGAGATTCAGAGTCTTGATAATTATATTAAATCTGGAATAGTACCCAAGGGTCTCAGGAGTAATGTGAGCCCTGCATGCAGGTCCTGTTCCCCAGAATTGTTAGACAAATGGGAAAGGGAACTTCTCTAGAACTCACCGAGACTTCTACAAATTTTGCTTGAAGAAAAAAAGGTCATATTAGAAAAAACATCTATTGAAAAATTTAAAAATTGAAAATTGAAAAAAACATTACAATTTAAAACAGATCCCGACTTTGGGAGACATGAAACACTTTTCAAAACGCGGTGTAACAATATAAGACCTCTGTCAAAGAATGAAAACATACACAGTTCATCAGAGACCTCAATGAGTTCAGGGAAAAGAAAGTCTTTTCCTTTTTGACAGACAAAGAAATAACAGATACTGAGGTTTCATCCTCAGGTCAGGAGTGGAATGATTTTGCAACAAGGCAATTTGATAAAAGGGGAGGAAGACCTCAGTTTAGAAGTAGATTCAGGAACAGAGGAGGCAGACTATGGAATCCTTCAGGAAGAGGATGGTCTGGTGGAAGGGAGAACAGGATGACCAACCCCTCAACAGGCGGCCAAAATCTAAATTTGTCATCTGTCCCTATAGGTTCCTCCTCTTCCTCAGTGTCGTCACATGTGCTTTTATCTGCCATGGCAGTGGCCCCCTCTTTTTTAGAACGGAACGAACCTTGCATACGTGAGGAAATTGAAATGGTTCAAGTTCTTCAGGATTGAGGAACTGAAAACATGTGATAAAATGGAGGTAGATTTAGAATATCTAGATGGTATCAAAGTTCTGGCTGGTTTGTTAGAAGAAAATGAAACAGAAAATGATATGTTGCCTTATACGGATCTGAAATTAAAAAGTAGTCATATTCCACCCTCTTTACCCACTCCTGAGATTGATATGTTTTGAGTCTTGTCACACAGGACCTTGAACGTCTACACGAAAAGAATAAAAATTTTCAACATAATTGAAACCCTTTCGAGTTAAAATCACTAGTAAACTTAAAATCTTACAAAGATAGAATTACCAAGCCCTCCAATAAGGAGAGCAATTTAGTTGTTACAGATCATGTGCAGTACAATTCGATGTGCCAAAATCTTCTAAAAGACAAAAATGGATATACGACTTTAGCATCTGACCCCACTGAGGCCTTTAGGAAGGAACTAGAGAGCCTAGTCATTGAAACTTTGGACATGGGCCTTATTACAAAAAATAAACCCTCCGTTCTTACCTCAAAAAACACAGATTCCCACATTCTATGCCCTACATGGAATACATAAGGGTTTAAGTTCTTTAAAAGGACACCCCATAGTATCAAGGCTAGATTAGTTGACTCAAAATGCAGTAGCATTGCCTTCATACATCAGAAGTACATCAGACTTAATCCATAAACTGGAAGGTCTCAGCATTGGGGAAGAAGTTAAACATGCCTCAATTGACGTTGAGGCCCTATATAATAGCATCCACTATAAATGGGGTTGGAAAACCACCAAATATTTTCTCACTAGGGATGTTCAACCTCATAATCATAACATCTTTGTTTTGAAATTATTAGAGTTTGTTTTAACCCATAATTATTTTGTATATGGGAACAAGCTCTACCATCAGCTCAGGGGCCCTGTTATGGGAAGCCCTTGAGCTCCTACATATGACAATTTGCTCCTGAGCTGGTGAGGGGAGACCATAGTCTTTGGTAAAAATGAAAATGAGCTTATAACTAATATATTACCATGGGCTGCTATATCGATGCTATCCTGGCTTTGTGGCAAGGCTCGACTCATCGTTTTGAGGAATTTGTGGCCACTTTGAATATTAATCATATCGGACTTCATTTCACCAGTGAAATCAACGCAGAAATTCCCTTTCTTGATTTATTCATTCATAAGGACTACTTGGGGTATCTGCAGACCCGTCCTTTTTGTAAGAGTACAGCCACCAACAATATACTTAAATGGGACAGTCATCACTCTTTGAATCTGAAGAGGGGCATTCCAAAGGGCCAATACCTGAGAGTGAGAAGAAATTGCTGTCAGGTAGAAGTTTTGCATCATCAGGCCAAAAATTTGTGTAACAAATTTTTTAACAGACATTATCCAACTTCAGTACTCATCTGAGAATTTAAATATGCCCTAGAAAGAAATAGAACATCACTATTACAGACAGGAGAAAAATCTGTTAATAAAAAAGAAGATAGGAAGTTCCCGAAAACAGGAACTTTTGTATGCAGGAGCCCAGGAGGTGAGGAATATCCTTAGGAGACATTGTGGTGTCCTGACCTGTGAGCCTTATCTAAAAGTGATATAGTTTGATCATCCTTTCATAACTTTTAGACAAGGATGTTCGATCAAATATAGACTGGTACACAGTCATTATGTCCCCTCAAAAAGTAAAGGTACATGGCTGGATCGACAGCCATTGGGGATGTTCAAATGTGGGAGTTGTATCGCATGTCCACACATTTGTCAGTCTATAACATTTGTGAGTAGTACGACAGGTAAAGAGTATCATGTTTGGTATACGTGGGTACTTGTGGTTGTAAACTGACAGATTTGAGTGTTAAATACTCTGAAACTGCTGCATCTTATATAATAAGGGACACAGCGCTGGAAATAGCATGTTTGTCACTAACTTGTTCTGTCCTCGGCAAGGGTGGCATAACCTATGTGACAGGTTCTCCTTAATTTTATCAGAATTACTTTAGATAGGCTTCTTTGGTTCCTCACTTTTGTAATACATCCCCACATACAGTAAGTATTTCACGTAGAACCTCATATACTTAAATGTGGTGCAAGTAAGCATCATATCCCATGGGTAGGTAATGCTTCTGCTATGTGCACATTGTTGGTCCATTGTGACCAGTGTCAGACTGGCCCATCGCAGGATGAGAGGATCTTCCAATGGGCCCCTGATCCGACACAGCGGGGCCTGCTGCTACAGGTAGCCAGGCATGGCTCGCACATTATGCCTAAGAACGTTTGGGTTCCTCTGTCCCGAGTGCTCACAGACATGTCTGTGAGGGCACTTAGCGGAGCAGAGAGCCGGCGCTCTACTTCACTATTCTGCCTAATAGGTCTAAAGCCCCAGGACTCAGACCTACTAGGAGTCAGCATGCGTCATTACGCAGGCAACGCGATGACATCATATGACCGGGGTTCTCCTAGTGAAGCCCAGCTGTGCAGCCCGGCCTGTCGCAGCCACTCATTGGGGAATGGGAAAAGATGAGTTAATTTTTTTTAGACCTAATGAGGTCTGACCTGCTTGGTTCCTATCTAATATCTACATGGAGCAATCTACCTACCTGGAGGCAATTTACCTACCTACTTTGGGGCAATCTACCTACCTGAGGATAATCTACCTATATGGGGGATATCTACCTACCTATCTGGGGGCAACCTACCTACCTGGGGCAATTTACCCACCCACCTACCTATGGGCAATCTACCTACCTGAGGGAAATCTACCTATCTGGGGGACATTTACCTACATATCTCGGGGCAATCTACCTATCTAGGGGGATTTTACCTACCTGCCTGGGGGCAATCTACCTACCTATCTGGGTTCACTCTACCTATCTACCTGGGGGCAATCTACCTACTGTCAAGAGTGCGCTGCGGTCCGGCCTGTGGGCCACAGGCGCACCTGTGTTCCCCCCTCGGGATCCCTGCCGGGGTCGGGTAGCGCTGAGGGCCGCGGGCGCACTCGCCTCTCTAACTTACCTGACCGCGCTCCTGTCCCGTCTGCTCCCTCTGCCGGCCGCTGCATGTGTGCGCGCTCCCATGTAAATTTAAAGGGCCAGCACGCCGGTGAGTGGATAATCGCTGGGCGCTGATCTTATATATTGGGTATTGCCCTGTCACTCTCTGCTAGATCTTTGTTGCCTCTGCGCCTAAGAAAAAGCATTCTCATGTATTCCATTTTGCCATGTTCTCGACCTCCGCCTACGTTTCTTGACTCCGAACCTTAGCTGCCTGCCCAGACCTGCCTGCCTGTCCCAGACTAGGGTTCTCGTCTTACGATTTGGTACCTCGTGCACCTCGGCCGCCACCGAAGGCTAGTCGCGCCAGGGGTAGTGACCTGGTAGGACTCCCGCCGCAGCAAGTCCATCCCGCTTTGCGGCGGGCTCTGGTGAAAACCGGGACCTGCTTAGATTCCGCTCCCTGGCGTGGCTGTTACCATCGCTTGCGTTACACCTACCTATCTGGGGCCTAAATATTGCCTGCTTACCTACTTAGGGCCAATCTACCTACCCATGGCCTAACTACCTACCTGGGGCTAATCTACTACCTAAATACCTGGGGCCTAACTGCTGCCTACCTAATTGGGGCCTATCTACTACCTACCTACCTGGAACTTACAAACCTACCTACTTGGAGGCCTACGTACCTATGGTCTACCAACCTACCTATCTTAGGTCTACCCACCAACCTGCTTGGGGCCTACCTATGAACCTAGGGTCTACCTACCTATCCCCGGCCTTGCCTGTTTAACTATCTACCTAGGGCTGTCCTACCGACCGACCTGAAGCCCCTAATTTAGGGAAATATTTATCTAAAAGGAGGGTTTACCTATCTGTAGGTCCATATTCAGTATTCATTCTGCCCTAGACATTATAGATAGCCATCAGCCACATGCTGATTAGTGTTTCTGTACTTTACAGGTTTCCCCTCTGGATTATGTCGGAGAGTGTTGGATCCATTTCTTTAATAAAATGGTCAGCGAGGGATGTTGTCAGGGAGTGTTCATTTAAATAAAAGTGTTTTTGCCTGCTTTCAATGTATTTTTTACGACTATTTTTCCAGTGTTAGTAATAGATGTGTCTGACAGACATCTCTCTTGGTGTCAGCCAGCTATGTTTTTTTGTCACCCCAAGGCTGACACCAAACCCCAGCTCTAGTCATATAGAGGTGTCTGTCAGACATCTCTATTACTAACACTGGAAATAAACTATAAAAAATACACACACAAAAAATCACTTTATTTAAAAACATTTTCCCGACACCGGCCATCCATGACCATTTTAATAATAAAATGGATCTAACACTGGTTCAATAAATCCATCATAGTCCAAAGGGGAAATCTGTAGAACACAAATACTACTAAAAGCATGACAGAACTAAACTGGATCTCCTGCACCTCCTAAAGATCAGGAGATAAGGAGTTTGGACCACAAAATCTGATTCTGATGGGTACAGGCCATAGCTGTAGCACAATCTCCAGGGGGTTAGTCCTCTGTTCCTCTTAGATGGGACCTCTAAGTTGTGGCCGAAACCACTCTCCCACTGTTTGCACAAAGTTGAGAGAAGGTAAAGAGGTGCTGGACAAGTGAAGATTCTAAGATATTTGTGTCCAAATCTGCAGGGATGAGTGTTGGCTGGGAGAAGTCAGCATGAAGGTGTGGACTGGATGGAGTAGAAAAGGGAAAGTAAACAATTTATCAGAGAAACGTCACTTTTGTGTCACTAAATGTAACCGAACTGTAATCACTTATATGTGTGCAAAGTGTAATGGTTTATATTGAGTACTGATGTGGCAGTATTATTCAGTCACTTTGTGGTGGTGATATGTGGTCATGGTGTTGTACTATTATTCATTCACTATGTGGTGGTGATATGTGCTCATGGTGTTGTGGTATTATTCAGTCACTATGTGTTGGTATTATTTAGTCACTATGTGGAGATGATTTGTGTTAATGGTGTGAAGGTATTATTCAGTCACTATGTGGTGGTGATATGTGGTCATGGTGTTGAGGTATTGTTCAGTCACTATATGGTGGTGATATTTGGTCATGGGGTCGAGGCATTATTCAGTCACTTTGTGGTCGTGGTATGTAGTCATGGTTTGGAGGTATTATTCAGTCACTATATGGAGGAGCTATGCATTCACGGTCTGGTGGTATTATTAACCCCTTAAGCCGAACGCCTGAAAAGTAGTTAATGACCAGAACATTTTTTTAGTTTTGGCCTCCTTGCATTTAAACAGTTGTAACTTTTTTATTTTTTCAATGACGCAGTTGGATGAGGCCTCGTTTTATTCAAGACAAGTTGTACTTTATAAGGGAATAGTTTAAGTACACTTATAAATAATTGCAGTATTTTTTTTTATTTTTTTCCAAAAATGTTTTTTGTTTTTTTCATTTTTTTTTTACACCATTAACATTTCACACTTAATAACTTGTTAGATTAATTCTACAGGTTATTACGTCGTGTGGATACCAAATATGTGTAGGTTTTTTTGTGCGTGTAATTTATGTACAATTATTTTTTATTAAATATTTATTTTTATTTTATTATTTATTTTTTTATTCTTTTTTTACACTTTTTGTTTTTTTTGTACTTTTTTTTGACTCGCATGAAGGGAGAACTTTTAAACATTTTTTTTAAAGAATTTTTTTACACTTAGTAATGTATAGCATATTCATATATGCTAATGCATGCTAATCTGTGTCAGACTTGACACAGGCCAGCGGGGGGGTGATTAGTACAGTCTACACAGTGCGTCCTAGTCACTGGGTCTTCATACAACAGACAGCTCTGGGGCCACGCTAGGAGTCCCCGGATCAGATCTTGTGCAGCCGTTCCCCGGGCTCTGTCGGGTCACCGTGTTCCGATCACCCTACAGAGCAGAGGGATCCTTTGATGCGCCGTCGGTAACGCACCGCCGTAATCAAGAGGGATAAAGCATCGTGTAGCGGAGGTTTCACCTCCTCCCCGAAGCCTGCAGGACATAGCTCTGGTGATCGGGCTGTGTAGTTTCAGCCGATCCAGCGCAGCTGCGACACCGGGCGCCGCAAACCCCGATGTCTGGCAGCGACGGTCAAAAGAACGTCGCTGCATACGATTGCGATCCGCACCGGCCGCCAGTCAAAGAACGGTATACGGTCGTTAAGGGTTAAATTATCTATGTGGTAGTGATAATGTGGTCAGGTCTGTCGGTATATTCAGTCATTATAGTGTGTGGTGAATGTGGTCATAGTATGATGGTATTTTTCAGTCACTATGTGGTGGTGATATGTGGTCATTGTGTGATAGTATTATTCAATCAGTTGGTGGGGGGGGTGGGGTGGGGGGGGTCTATGTGTAATCGGAGGTGGAGCTATTATTCAGTAACTATGTAGTGGTGATATGTGATCATGATGTTGTAGTATTATTCAGTCGCCATGTGTTGGGGAAATTTGGTCACGGTGTTTTGGTGTTATTCGATCACTATGTGGTGATGATATGTGGTCATGATGCTACTGTATTTGGTCTTAGTGGAATTATTGGTAATTTTAGCCTTGCGAACACAGACAGACAGGCTGGCAGGCTTTTGAAAGGAGAGTGGATATTGTGCAGCCCAGACTCTGCATTAGACCAGTCATTGAAATGGCTTTTATTAACAGTTTTTGGTGTAAATATTAGCTTGTATTTTGTGCAGCCATGTACTTATATTAGGATATAGATCATTTTCTAGTAACTGCAGGTGTATTTGATAGGTGCAAGAACTCCTCCCTTTTATTATCTGTACACAATTTAATTAGGTTTTTTTTCACTATTAGCGCAGCTCAGTTTTGTTCAAATACCCAGCTTTGTACTTACAATAGGATACAGAGACTCTTTCTAGTCACCGCAGCTTATTTATAGGTCAAAAACCACGTTTTATTATCCGTACACAATTTAATTAGGTTTTGTTTCACTTTGGTCACAGGCCATTTTTGTTAAAGACCCATCTTGTACGGATATTAACCATACAGAAATTTACTAGTAATTGTGTTGCATTGTCCATAGGTGCAAAAAAACCACCTATTATTATTCAGTACATCAAATTTAATTACGTGTGTTTTCACTTTGAGACGACAGCCCAGTTTTGTTGAAAGATCCATCTTGTACTTATATTAACATACAGAAATTTGCTAGTAATTGCAAAAACCCACCTTTTATTCATCCTTATACATTTCAAATAGGGTTTTTTTTTACTTTTGGTGCAGGCCCAGTTTTGTCATAGAGCCACCTAGTACTATAAATTTGAATAACAGAAATTTATGTAGTTACTGTTGGTGTATTCATTGGTGCAAAAACCACCGTTTGTTATTTAAATAGCGTGTATTGATACATGAGTGCGGCCCTAGACTTTTTTCATCAAATAGCTACGTTGTACGACAAATTCTGATAGAAAAATTTTACTAGCAACTGTTCTCAGTTTGTCATTGCTCAAAAAACGCAATTTCTCTCTCCCGTGTAACATTTGAATATTTTATTGTGCACGGTTGAAATTCCGTTTGGCGCAGATAGCGACTGTATGATAGTTTGTTGAAAACATATAAATTCCTAGACCTACTGGGCATTTGAGTAAATCCCTCGATACTGAAGGAACAACCTGTTGATATTGGCTTACGGTTCTTTCACCAGACCGCAATTCACAGGTATTCGCTAACGAAACATTTCAATTTCTACTTATAGTTAGGCTGTAGGAAATTAGAGGGATTTAAGAATAGCTGTATTTTGCCGTCACTTTTAAATAAGAGACTGGTTAAAAACTCTTCCATACTTTCTTAAATTTTTATCTCTTTACTGAACATTGAACGTAATTGCAGTGTGGTAAGGTCGAGCAAAGAGGGGTGTTAGGACATGGTGGTCAGAGGTACGAGAGAAGGAGTGCCCTTCCACAGTGCATGGTGACAACACTAACGCCATGCCAACTGGATCGTCGAGTTGCCGGACCGTCAGGCCTGTCATCGAGCTGGGTCAGAGCCCAGTGAATCTCACTAACGAACACCGACGCCAAACCAGTTCTACCATTGGTTAATGCACATCCTGCATCCATCAGTCTTACCTCCTCGTCCTCTCCAGTCTCGGCCACAAATGTCGTCATCAGCATCATCACATCCGCCTAACATCCACATTGAAGGCGAAGGCAAGCCCAAATGTCAACTCGTGTACCCACCACTGGGATGATCCATTTACTGAAGTACCTCTTGGATAACAAAATGCGGTTGGGGTCAGAATGCATGTTAAAAGATCAAGAGGCCAAAAGACGATGATTTTGTCTGCTCTGACACCAGTTACGATGCCAACAGAGGAGGAGAAGGAAGCCGGGGGTCAACGCAAAAATCCAGAGGGGGTGGGGGGGCGGTCGCAACGCTTGCAGTGATCTCTCTTGCCTATAGCTCCGTCAGCTCCTTGTCATGCAGAATAGTCGAGGACGAACGAAGTCACCTTGTTGATGAATGATAGATGACGCATTGCGGATCCAAGCGTGGTCTTTTCAGCAGAATTTCTCTGCAGCGATCATCACTGATAGGAGAAGACGATGGGGGTAGTGTCATTACGGGTCCCGCTCAAAATAGGAGATGGCGGTCGCGAAAAAGTCCGCTGATATGATTCCGCCAGCCACGAATCAGCGGAAACACTGCTCCTAGCTTATTGCCGTCGAAAAGGTCCAGGACCTTTCATAGCCTGGGCCTTTTTTCAAGCAAGCCTCTGATTCACCCAGCGATGTCATATGCCCGCCCTATTGCCGTAAACGCATCAGTAAGAGGCAAGAGATCTTAGGTGTTTTAACCACCCACCAACATGTCTTGTCACAAGTCAGCGAATCAGGATTGAATTGAGCACACACTTGCAAAAAAGTCCAACACCAACACCGGCTTCCAACCACTGTCACACCCTCTGGTCTCCGCCTACCTTCTCCTCCTCCACCATCTCAAACGTTCCTCATCATGCCATATTCTCTCAGAGTCATGATCACGGATCATCCTCCGCTTCAGCCACCACCGTCGCCCGAGTACCACCAGCACCACCAGAAGACCCATCTTACCCATCTACCTTCCACCATGTTTGACGACTCTGCAGCGCCATACAGCGTACCAGACTATCAGCCACCTCTTCGTGTCTTCCAGGTGTTGGGAGCAGAAATGAAACAACTTAAACCCAAGCATCCCAACAGCCTGAATGTTCGGCATTTATAGTGCCATGGGCTTTCATGCACTCAATCTGAGAACAATCTACATGGACTTTCCGTCTGGTGAACACGATGGGTTCCCGCCACGTCATGGCCCTTGCCTGCCCCCCATACCAATGCCAAGCAGGCATTTCTTTGCCCAGAAAAGCCATTCCCTGCCCTGGCCAACGCCATGCGTACATCTAAAATTTCAAGCGCCGTTGTCTGCATCTGTGTCTGGAAAAGCGTCCATCTGACCCACCGACACATGGACTAGTGAAGCACTGCCAAGGCCACTATATCTCTGTGACAGCTCACTGGATAGCTGGGTGGATAGTCTCTGGTGTGACCAGGTGGCTCCTCGAGGCTTCGGCACACACTCTTCAAAAACCCAGGGATGGACAGAGGTTCTTTTCCCCCAAGGTCCTCTGTGGCATCACGTGCCCAGAGAAACCAGGCCGGTTGAAAATGAATCTGTCATGAGGAAGACCTGCCCCACACACAGGTCAGGAGCTGTGGACAGCTCTCCGCAACTTAGACCGAGCGCTGCTGGGTGACAAGAAACCTACGTGCCAGGCAAGGTGGTGTGCGTTAACAGGTCGAAATATGCTGGCGCCCTTAAGATCGGTAGGCTGGAGCACATCCCTTGCCTGGCCACATGTCATGAACCTTGTTTCCAAAATTTCTAAAGCGCTACCCGGGGGGAGAATCTGGACTCCTTGCTGCAGAAGGCTCGAGGGTTCTAGTTCGCACTTCCGCCATTCGCACCCTGGGCTTCGTCCCCGCCTGGCTGCGTTGCAGCACAATGCAATTACACAGATTGGAAGGTGACACATGGCCTGACAAGCAGCGGTGCGGACACTCGGGTGTTGAGCCCACCGAGGACTGAGGCATGTGAAAGAGCACTGCACCAACCCAGCCAGATTTGAAGAAGCCACCAAAATGGTCAGTGCGGACAATGTCCTTGTCTAGCTGACCAAGTGGTGAATCTATAATTCTGGAACGGATCGTTGGACTCACTCAGTAAACATCAGGTCCACCAGCGACGTAAAAAGAGGAAAGGAGACGGACACAGATGCGGACTACTAGCCTTTCTCCTCCATCGAATCCACAAGGCCCAACAGTTTCTCAATTCTCGAGTCATTCATTAGGCATGATTCGGGATCCAGGGCTAGTGCACAGCGGCGCCTCAGCTCTCAGGGTGCATCATCTGAGTGCAAGTCGGGCTGTGTTGACGCTGTGCCGTAGGAAGCGGAGGATGAGGAGGAGGAGGAGGTATTCCTGGGACACTGACGTTACCGAGACGATCCCTGCCTGAAATAGTTGGCGCGAAATTTGAGGACGGGGAGAAGATGAGGAAGAACAGTTTGCTAGTGTCCTCTCGACCCAGACTCTTGGGAAATCAAGGCTCCATCTCTCACATGATGCTTGGATGTCTCCATTTCCCTCCAACATGAACCTCGCATTAAGGCATCCAAATGACAAACAGTTACTGGGTGGCCACCCTCCCTGGATCCACCAGTACAAAACAAAACTCAGCAAATTCCTTCCACCCACCCAAAAGTAGAGAGAGTAAAATTGCAGGAAATGGAGACCTTGCTGATTGATCAACTGGAGAGATCTGTTTTCGGTCTGCTTCAGTTCTTCAAATGATCCATCGGTGGACTACAACGTCAGCGACTGACAAGGCAGTAAGAGTGCCCCAAGTAGCAGACTCTGCGAGCAGCAGCATGCGAATGTGGCGGAGAAGCCTAATGGGTGCGACCTCTCTGGCAATCTTTATTTACCACCTCACCATGCAAGTCTAATGCAGGCACACATACAACGACACATGAGACAAGCTTAAGATCATGGTACACGACAATCCTGCGTCTCAACACCGATGTTTTTGGATGGTGTTCCGGACCCAATTGACTCTTCTGGGGTATCCAAAATGAGGATGAATGCCCAAGCTCCGCTCGCCACGCCATAAGAGGTGTTGTCCTGCCCAACAGCAGCGTCATATCTGAAGCGGACCTTCATCACAGCAGTAGGAGTTCATTACAGACAAACGCATCCGGCGTTCCACAGATAATGGGGATTTTTTGACTTTTCATCAAGATGAATCAGGCAGGGATCCTGATGTTTGGCCCCAATCCCGGGGTCACCTTAGTTGCCGGCTACTTCACATTCCCCCAAAACAAAATTCCTTGAAAACTTTTTTTAAAATGATACTTTTTTACTGCAATTTTTTTTCCATTCCCAAAATTCTTTTTAGGTTTTTGCTGGGGGGAGACTTAAAAGACACCAAGGTTTCATGACAAAACCGTATTCCATTTACTCACTTCGGGCGACATGTATGAACGGCATTTACGCCTGTTTTCTGGCGTAATCTGCGCCTCACCGGCTCTCCCCTGTCAGCAGGATGGATGTTTGGCGCAGCGTTTACCACTTTCAGCGCGCCCGCAGAAGGGGCGTGCAATGGGGGCGGTGTGGGCGTGGGGTAGGGGTTTCGGGGGGGACCGGCGCGCTCGAAAACTCCGAGGCATTACATCGCGAGCGCAAAGTGCGCCGCAAGCAGCGCTCGGGAGCTCCGCCCGGAAAACCGGTTATTCTGTCAAAAGATCCGGCGGAGGGGAAGTGAAGCGAGAACGGAACTGAGAGGGAAAAATAGAAGATCGCAAAAGAAATTCGGTCTCACTCCGTGCAGCATGGAAATATTTCAAATAAATCGCCTTTATAAAGGCAAAAACATTTTAGAAAAAAAACTGAAACCTACTAAAAAAAAACATAAAAAAATCACTTCCAAAAATCAAGAAGGCACTACATCGGGGAAATTTGGATCTGGGGAAAAAGTCGGGGAAAAACAGTAATTAAAAACGTAAGCGCTTCTCATTGGCGGGATAAACCGCCAATAAAAAGGGCGACAGTGACCATTAAACCATGGAGAAGTATGGACCAATCAAAATCAAAGCGGACAGTTCAAAATACAGTAAAAATGCGGAAAGAGTGATTGGTTGAGCTACGGGGGTTGGGCACCCGGGCCAATCAGAGCGCGAGCTACTTTCTCAAGAGTTCAGGGGGAAAGAATGCAAGGAGCTCTTTTTTGTATTGGCAAATTTAAAAGAGGCGCGGTTATTTGGACCAATGGAAGAGAGCGACACGCTTATGGGTTTTCAAATGCAATCTGGAAAAAAAACTGTACAGGCCCAAAAATTTAAAAAGATAAGACTACAGAAGTGTACCATGTCATAAAAATGATCAAAATTATGGGGTAAAAAAAAAAAAATTTTAAATTTCAATAAAATCATGTTTTTTCTTTATTTTCGTTAGCCAAGGTCAATAGTATGGGGGAACAAAAAAAAAGAAATAAACATATTTTTTTGAATTAAAAATTTTTTTTTCTTTACCCCCAAATTATTTTCTTTTTTAGTGTTGACACGTCGTTTGGCCCTCACATCGGGCGATAGTCGACCATCATCGACAAGAAGTCGATATCGTGACATTTTTCCGCGATGACCATTAAAACTATGGGGGGAGCAACAACACCTTCATTTTTACACCCCAAAAAAGGCTGGAAAGCTGGAATTAACATCCACAACAGTCAAATGGATACTGCTACATCTTAGGCAACACACTTAGGTTATAAAATCACAGAAAAAAAATCACACACCATTTCACATCCCTTTTTTTTACCCCCCGCATACCCTTAAAAACCTGCATCCCCACAATTAAAAAGTGCCAGAAGGCATTTGATTTGAAACCCAAATTTTTTCTTTAAGGACATTGAATATCCCTTCCCGGAACGCAGCATGGCCCCAAACCTCATGACCCCCAATTTAAAAGTGACGGAAAAAAAAAGGGGTCTTTTTAACCACCATTTTAGTTGAACTGGGGGGGCATTGACTATACATTCCGGGGCCACAGCATAGCCCCCAAAACCCGCATGACCCCCAGATTAAAAAGTGCCGGGAAAAAGGAGTCTTCAAACCCCCATTTTTGTTCCTGGACATTTACATACCTGTCCTGTAAAACCGCAGAATGACCATTAAACCTGTCTGACCCACAGAAAAAAATGTGACGGAAATAAGATTTTTTCGACCACCATTTTATTTTTCACGTTTG